>JAWPHD010009222.1:0-106249 GCA_037043455.1 Cyrtodaria siliqua
CGATTTTCCTTGGGTGAGCCCGTTGCGACCCCTACCCATACACCGGCGGGGGAAATAATTGATAGGTGCATAATTGTTTTGCGTGTATTATCTCAGTATTACTGATATCCTAAACAAATGGAAAAAATCTCCAGCTACCATACCCCGTGTGTTTTTATTCGTTAACCCCTCATTCCCTCATGGAATTTGTGTAGCCCCCGCCTCACCCACCCCCTCCACCCCCACCCCGCCCCCCACCCCCACCCCCGCCCCCTACCCCCCACCCCACCCCCACACCCGCCCCCTACCCCCCACCCCCACCCCCACCACCAAACACACACCACCACCACATCCTCACCGCTGCAATCGCAAGAAAAACAACACACTTCCTTACCACATTCCTCACAAAACCAGGAAAATACCATCCCTTTGGGGTGCAGGGTGTGTGGATGTATTTTGTTCACAAACCACACCCCCGGAAGCCACCAGCCATTCTTTCCTTAGAAGGACACCGGGTACAGAACTTGGTATGGTACGTACCAACATGGGGGACTATCCTTGGGAATAAGAGTGATTGTGTATTTAGCGCGTACACTTCCTCAGTAATTGTAATGTATGCATTTATTATATACTTTCAGCGAAATAATGGATTAACCCTATATTCACTCCAATTCTCTATTATTCACTCCACATCAACAAATATCCTCTATTTATGTATGTCACGCGCGTGCATTGTGTAATCAATATTGAGAAAAAACCCAACTTGCCATATCTTTTTATAGAACATAGATCAGACGAGATGCTTGACCATGATCGCAGTTGGATTTCACTTTACGTGAGCGATTTTTTTTCGGCCGATAAAATCGGCGTTTGACTGTCGCTTGTTTGCTCCTCCTTGTTTGAGTGAAAACGGGACATACGCAGTGAAGCAGTCTAGTTAGATTTCCGATAAAATCGTAACATCTTAAAAAAACGAGTGTTCCGATTGATCTCATCATCATAATGAAAAAAACACCGCATATAATAGAAAAAGCACTGCATATCATAAGAAATGCACCACGTATAAAGCCGTTTTGTATCGAATATAATGCAGTTGAAACCACCGAATATAAAGACGTATTCACCACGTATATTAGAATATGCCTACACATATAAAGTCAACAGAAGCACTGCATATAAATACCAACGTACTTCATATAATGTTCAAAGGACCTCAAATATTAGATAAACTACCTGCATATAGTAATAAATACACCACATATAACGATAACTGGACCGCATATAATGGTTTATCTACTGCCTGCATACACTGACTTATCTATCGCATATAATGATTGATCTACTGCATATAAATACTTTCTACAACATATAAAGATTTATTTACCACATATAATTAAAAATGCACTGCATATCATGAAAGATCTACCACATATAAAGCGAAATGCACTGCATATATTAATCGGCAACATCATAAGACAGTCATGGCGTTCCATACTTTATCACGCTACGATTCTCGGTATAGAGAATCGTAGCGTGATAAAGGGTCTGATTTTAATGAGAATGCAAACTAATACAACTGGGTACTTAGGATTTACTAATTAAAGACTTTGAATTAGTGCAGCTTTCGATGTTCCTAATTCTTAAACATGCCAAATATTTTGACATCATGTTTCACTTGCATTAGATCTACTACTACAAATGCATTTGCAAAATTGTTATTTCGAAATCTGTCATTATCTAACGCTGAATTACAGTTACTTGGATTTCAAACGATATTCAAATAAAAGGAAGGCTATTTAGGATTCCACATATTTCATTTGTTCTATCTGCAATACATTGGTCAGACTGTTATGTTTTTCCGATTTGCTTTTTTTTCCCTTTAGCATACTTCCTATACCAATATTAAGAAGTTTATATCTTTACGCAGACTTTGATTCATGTCATGTGTTTTATCAGCACTGTCATGTTTTCATATAAAAGGAGGGTAACTCTCTTAAGATGTTACAATTTAAATAAAATATAATATTTTACAAATACTGGCCCAAATTAAATTAATACTTATACACACATATTTTTAAACAATATTTAAACTAAAAAAATAGTTAAGATACAAACGTGAGAAATTAGGAATATTGATATTATGCACAGTATGTACAGGGTCTCCAAATAACACAGCCTTATACAGCCCGTTGTTTATTTCAAATTGTATTGCCTGCGACACTACACAAAAATCATCAAACTCATTAACTTCTTGTCTTATTGCCATTAAAGATAATGTGAACTGAAAATTCGAAATCACAATTAATACAATGCTTAATTATTTGAAATAAGCTATTGCTCTTATTCAAAAGACCTTTGTTAGAGAAAAAAAAATGTATCAAAGCATTATAGGAGTACAGTACTCGTTCTACCCAGGAAAAATGGGTGGTGTGCCTCCACCACAAAAAATCGACCGTCGTGTATAACCTTACATGTGTTGAAAATGACGTAAAACAACATACAAACCAACAAACAAACAAACAAACAAAAAAATACACTATGCCTTGCCAAGAAGTTCGTGCAGCACTAATATTCCTATTAGATACTGTTTTCGTAGGGTTGCAAGTACTCTATAAAGACAACTGCTGTTATCCCAATTGGAACGAACTGTACACTTTGTCGCATTTTTTTTTGTATTTCTATTAATGTTATGTCGAGTCTAACTACCAAAAACGCATAAACGGGAGAAGGAGAAATTCAAAGAAAAAAAAATCAATTATGGTCGTTACTTGTAATCGTCATTTTACATTCCAATAACATCCTGTTACAACTACAAGAGATATTACAATTCTGAAATCTCATTACTTGCACTTTTGTAATCAAACGTTTGACATAATTTCAGTTAAATTGGTTAGTTTTATGACTTCCCATTATGATACGATAAAAAGCCGTAAGTGACTTACAATTTTTTTTTTTTAAATTTTAGGTGACCAAAGTAGGTATATAAGTCATACAGGAAAAGTAGCATTTACAGAACACAGTCAACACAGTTTGATCCCCGCCATAACCATATGTGTTTTGTCCCTGAGCAAGACACTTTATCTGCATTGCTTAGTACTGGTTCTACCCAGAAAGACAATCAAAAGTACCTTAGAAGCGAATGGCTTACAACAGGTATAGAATAAGTCAACCAAAAGCACGCATTCAAAACAAACATCATCTACAAGGACATGTGTTCAAAGTATGCCACACCACAAACATTAAAGGGACACACGGCAATCTTGAAGTGTTTGAAATGGGTGTCTCGACTTATATATCCAGGATTATGTTTACTTTTAATCTGGTTACATTTAAATAAAAATTTAAGTATTCACTTTTTCGTCATATTTTACTTTAAGTTTTAAAATATTATTGGTGCAATAATATCAAAATGTAATAATATGCACATAGAATGTGCTTATTACTATTCTTATAATTAATATCAATGATTGAACAAACGTAAGTTATCCAGAAAAACAAGCGGGATTCCGTGAGTTTGAAAGAAATCAAGATTGCCTTGTATCCATTTAATTAAAGGGTTTGACTATAGGGGTACCGCTTTAGAACGATAAGTGGCAAAAGGTCGCTTTGAGAGGGTTGCTTAAATCGGGTTCTAGGGGGCACCAAACTCACTCTTACCTAAGTGTTATCCCAATTAAATGGGAAAGTGTAAATAAAGAAATTCCCGCCAAGCTATATACTGAAAAGTGTATCCCTTGGAAGCAACAAGCACAAATAAGAGAGAAAGGTAGCAGACTCGATTTTATTGAGTCTGAGTCTGTTCATGAGAGGTAATATATCTGCATCACATCTCACGCCCTCTAGCACCGGCTTAAACGGTGTTTTACTTTAAAGCCACAAAGCGGTATGCTACTTTAAAGCCTCACAGATTGGGCTAGATGATCCCAAAGGATCAGTAAGTAATAACAGTACTGATTTGTAGTCGGTGTATATCCTCTAACAAATTAGGCAGCATTAAAACATCTTGGACGCATTGGATCTTATCTCTAGAACTTCGTATACTCCAGTTCAATCTGCTGAGGATGATGTTGTTTCCATACCTATCACTCGGTGCACTACTTTCAAGGCTGGGGTAGACGAAAAGCAA
Organism: Cyrtodaria siliqua; assembly: GCA_037043455.1. NCBI lineage: Eukaryota > Metazoa > Mollusca > Bivalvia > Adapedonta > Hiatellidae > Cyrtodaria > Cyrtodaria siliqua. The sequence continues at coordinate 4,106 of JAWPHD010009222.1, forward strand.
CACAAACTGCCAACTGGATTCCTAAATTACATAAAACTCCGTATAATACCCGCTTTATTTCGAATTCTAGTGCCTGCACCACCACAAACATCTCCAAACTTTTAACTTCTTGTATTACTGCCGTTAAAGATCACCTTAAACAACAGTGTGCTAAAACTTATGAAAACTCTGGGATAGTAATTTATTTTGGTCAATAAAAAAATTCGGGAGAAGTTCTTAATAAAATTTGCAATAAACGTCAAGTGTCATTGGTCTACTATATTAATTCTCACACAATAACATATAGTCATGTTGTATCGCATCCATTCAATAAAAGAGTAGATATTGGACGTTTTCTTTGGAAATAGGGGAAGAGGCCCAGGCACTTCAATAGGGGAAAAAAGCTCGATTTTCGAGTTAAAGGGGAAAAAATAATGCGATTTCGAAATATAGGTAGAACAGTGTATTAGGCAGAAATTGAAGATTTGGGTGTACATATATGCAAAAGAGGTAAATTTTACATAAACTGTCTTCTATAAATGTATCCCAAACATAATAATATTGAGAAGATAGAGGGGGAAATAATGTTAAGCAGACAAAAAAAAGGAAAAAAGAAAAGAAATTGTCTGTTTTGTTAGGGGAAGGGGCCGTGGGCCGAATATCGGCCCCTGTTTATGAAGGGAAAAAAGCCCTGCAGTTATTTATATTCTATATGACTGTGTATAACATGCCTACAGTTCGTTGTTTACATGTAGTAGATGTTGATGAATTGTTAGTATTGCTAACCGACATTGTTTTCTTTTTCTGTGACTGCCGTATAGCGGCTACCTAGTGTGTTAAAATACAAGTTTAATGCTCTTTTCAAATTGTTAGTATTGGCGAGCATCAACAGTTACATAGAACATCCGAATAATAAAAAAAGCTGCATATGGGATAATTTATTAGGCTAAGCGGCTACCGTATTTTAAAATAGAAATAAGGATTTAAATGAGAACAAAAAAACAACAGGTGTTAATTATAGATATAAATCATTGCTTAGTATTTTCTTCCGTCTTTCAGGGGCGATTCTCATATTTGGATATTGGGCGCACAGCAATGGCAAACTTATTTTCCTCTACGCCTCCGTATTTATTGACATCGTTATTGGTTGGTCGGTGCACATGTGCTATTGGATGTTTCAACACGAGGCTTACGGGGAATGTCAAATAGACGCTTACATGTGTTGGGGTGACATTGACGACCCTTGGTGGATTCTATCTGTTGGAATACTGTTTATGCAGATACTCTACTTTGGGTATTTGCACCAAAAATACGGTCTGAGGCAAGATCTTGGATATGAATCCATATGGATAATACTACTAGTGTTAACACCTCATGTATTATGCACATTTGGATTATTTCTATACTTTGTAGCGCCTATCCATTATTGGGTATCAAAAATCATATTCTGTGCGTGCTTTTTCGGTCAAATTATAGAACAGTTTGCGAATGATCCAACCGTACAACAGCTTGCGAATGATCCAACCGTTAAGTTTGCAGATGCTCTGGGCAGTCTCAGAATACCACCGTTACCTGGTCGATGGTTTACGCGAGACCTGCATGCGTTGTTTGGACTAGTCTATTTTATCCTTGTGGTATTTATTGACAGTGTGTTCCGCGTCAACATCGCACAGATTGCTACAGTGACTTACATCACCTCATATATCGGAGATTGGTGCACCAGCTTTTTTATTGTTATGTCGCTAGCGTCTATGTTTGCTATGCTATCCAACGCGGCTGTGGCTCTCAGTAGGTATTTCGTCATGGGTAAAACTGACCTTGCTAACGTGTTTGATGTGAATATAGGAAGTCGCGTAGCGATAGGAATGACTATTTTCTGTCTTGAGGCTGGTTTGTTATCTGTTGATCGTGAGGTTAGGATAGAAAATATGAAAAGTGTGATTTTTCTTACCTCTTATGTTATTATTTGCCAGGCTTGGGATATGACGGAGCAATACTTCCTGTTTGTTATAAACAATGGCGAAATGCAGAAGTGGTATGCGTACGTGCGCATCATCTTATTTAGTGTGTTTATTATCACGCTTCCTTCAATGGCCACGTACTATACCTCTGCATGGCTACAAATAGACCCATGGCTCTTGTTGCATGCGTCGGGAAATTTCAGCCTCCTTGTACGTGCGTTCTTGTGTCTGGTGGAAGTCTGTTTGGTGTCCGCGGCCTGGTATGCCGATGATAGACTTGAATGGTTAGAGAATGCCATTTTCTATACACGTACTGTTAAAAGCTTTGGATCACTAATATGCATTGTGCTTCTTTCGTACTATCGTCTGATGTCTCCGTTTTTCGACGGATTTTGGCTTTTCCGCGTCACAATTATCATCGGAGACGCATTTTTGCTATGCAAAACAAGGCTTTACAACGAATGGGTTAACTTCCAGAATCGACGGTCACTGTTGAGTAAGTTAGGCGCCATTTCTGACGCGTCGCAAGAGCAAATTTCGGACATGGAGGACGTATGCTCGATTTGTTTTTCAAACATTTTATCTGGGAAACAATTGCCGTGCAAGCACATTTTTCATGAAAATTGTCTACGGAAGTGGTTCCAGGTTAAAACAGTTTGCCCTTTATGCAATGTTGCTGTATAGAAAAAAGCCTTATCGATAGACAGGTTTGAGATTGGCGTTCATGTTATGGTATATATATACCATAACATGAACACTTCATACAACAAATTCTTTGCATACTTGCTTTTTCAATGTGCACTGTTTTGCTTTTACTTTGTGTTAAATAACATAAAAGTTGTAAATGATTTAATTATGTGTGTACGAGTATGCTCTGTATTAATACGTACGAAAAGAAGATATAAACGTTGAACAGGAAATGTATACTAAGCATTGCAAACATAGTTTTTTACGTTTTAGTAAATAAAATAAAAGTTGTAAATGATTGAATTATGTGTGTATGCTCTGGAGTAATACATATTACGTCACCCACGTGTTTGACACAGGATTATGAGATGCGATAAAACGGGCCGAACTGTATTCAAGAAGTTCGGAGAAATAGTCCTCATCCGGAATTCGTCTGAATGGGGTTTCCATGTATATACAAACATGGGAGGTCAACTTTCCTATTTAAAACAAACATTGCGGAACACTAACTTTCATGGTCTAAGTTGCACGTGAAGTACAAGTTGTCTGAACCCACATCATGTGACCGGCAACACACATGGGCGGCCTATCCCGGAGTAAGTCTATTGCTAAACATGCCATGGACATGGAAAATAAGGCATACACAGTTGAGGACGTAAACAAATCAGGCCGGAGTATGACACCTGTATTGACCCCCACGATCATGTGAATTAAATCAACAGAAGTGTCAGTAAATAGATAAATGACGTATTAAGGACGGTGGGCGAAGAAGGAGTAGGAGTAGGAGAAACGCTATAGGCCTATACCATTCAAGGACATATAATCACAGAAACATATGTTAAGGGCACGTTGCCAAGAGCTCACCGTGGTGGACAGTAGTAAAGAGGTTCTCGCCAAGATCTCGCCGTAGTGAACAGTATAATAAATATGCGAGTGTTAATAAAAGCTCGGACAAATTCGAAAATCAGCTTAATCAGGTTATTCATACTAGAGTTATTACCCTTGATTTATTGCGCAACACTAGAAACTGGTCTCCAGGATTGAGAAAAGGCTGTGTTTAAATTGTTATAATATCTTAAATATAACAAATCACAAGAACACGTTTTAGTAAAATGTTCACAGAATTTATTTTGGAAAAAGACTATATGTGAAGTTAGAGCAATATGTGTGAAAAGTAGCATGCGTAATAGAATGTTACAATGAATATATGTTATTGGAATAGGTGCCACAGTTTACAATGACTCATTTATTACAAGATGGAGTGTTTTATATAAATGGTTACAAGTAACTATATTTATACTGATATTTAAATTAGGGCTGCAGCATTTAAGCGCGAAACATATCTCTGTGAGAAGCTGCAGGATTGAGAAAGAGGGTATCAAGGGTGATCAGTTTTAATTAAACAAAACAACAACAGAAGAAGAAAATGATTTAAATCATAAACAAAATTAATTCCCATTTTATTAATTTCATTTATGTTTTTAGTTTCAAAAAGCTGGTTGTTTTGTAAATAAGTATAAACTTATCATTTAATGATTTGTACTGAAGCTTGTGATTTAAATGTTTTATTATGTTTTGCAAATTAGTAAGACTCTAAACGATTATTTAATCCTTCCTAGCTCATACATAGAGCCATAGACACATTTGATATATGTTTAAAATTATCGAATTGCTTTTAAATCATATAAAGAATTAAAACTGCAATAAATGTTTCATATATATTGTTTTATTTGGGGAAAAAATGAGTTGGTAATGACAATGCCAACCATGTAGTACCTGGCAGTATGTCAACACTATTGATGTGAACATAATGGTAGAAAGAATACTGATATGGCAGAAAGTGTGCGCTTTATATTCGAAAAGTTTGGTACAATGTTACTCAAAGTTGTTTTGTTTTTTATGTGAAATAAATTGGTCCACAGAATAGTCCATTTATCAGAGAGTGCAGACGAGACAAAAATATTTGTTTTTTATGTGAAATAAATTGGTCCACAGAATAGTCCATTTATCCAGAGGTACAGACGAGACATCATTTTTGAATAAAACGAGTGCAGACGAAACATCCTTTCTGAATAAAATCAGCCATTTAATCACATATAAACATTCTTTCTAATATTACTTTCACATCAATAGTGTTGAATTACTGTCATGTAATTGCTCGTGCCTAAAATATGTATTTGGTTGACCATATCCCATAGATGTTGGATTGTTGGCCGGCCAATAGTCCTTAAGAAAACTCTCGTTTGTTAATGTAAAGTTTCAGTTGATTTTTCGCAGCGACCAGCTTCTGCCACTGACTGTTCCAATTCAGTATCCAGTAGTGTCAACTCCTTTATGTGTGTAATGTATACAGTATCCAGTACATTCAAAAACGCAACTTTTTGATTTTTTATTGTTTTAGTCCGCTGTTGTTTTTTTTGTTCAAATCAAGATTGTATTATATGTTAGTACACAAGTCTTTTTGTCCCAAAGGTTAACATATGGCGATAAACAGATGCATACGATTTCTCTACTTCTTTCAGTTAAAACACATTTTGCACGAAGACTCTTTAACATCTCTAGAAATTCAAAAAATACCAAGCGTTGTGTTTTCAAATATATTGAGTCTTTCCTTTGAGAACACTTTTTTATGTTGATTGTGGTTATTTTGGTTAATATGCTTATACAAGTATTGTAGTTGATGGATTCCGCGGAGGATTTAGAGAGACAGAGCGAGCTGAAGTCAGAGCTGACGCGTGTAATGATTTGTTGAGAGGTAAGTCCCTGGGGGACGGAAATTCTAAAAGAGACGTATTTGAAGTTTTCGATTTGTTTCGAAGTTATTTAGACACTCAGATGAAAAGTTTGAAAAAAAGAAGACATTAGCTGAAAAGTAATAAAAGTTAAAGAAGGTAAAGTCTGAGTCACATCGAATTTAGTTTGAATTTAATACGGAGATATAAGAGAGCTTGAGTCACATTTTGTGTTTTAAAAGTGTTTCCCTATACAAGTCTATGTAAAACATGTGACCCCTGTGGCGGGGCCAAATAAACAAACTAAAGGAACATAAAGGCCTCAATGTGAGGCAGTTAATGAACTAATTGCTAAATTGCATAAAGGAAACAAATTGATTAAAATCGCCGATATTCCCCCGGCAGCTGGGACACTGTTTGCGAATACGAACGTCCTACTGGTTGTGGTTCAGACAGCGAGGATGAAAAGAAATTAAAGCAAGCCGAGTCTAGAGTATCAAAAAACAGTTAAGACAATTCACTCTAAGCTCTTTTGTACTTTAACAAACGCAAATACATGTTCCTGAGATTGCTCCTGTTTCTTTCATGCAACGTTATCCTGTTAACGTTCCTGGATCGTCTGCATACCACGTTCCTGGATTGTCTGCATACCACGTTCCTGTATTGTCTGCATACCACGTTCCTGGATTGTCTACCTTCAACGCTCCCGGTGGGTAACCTGTTTGACTGTGTGGACAGAACACAGAATTATTCCTTTAGAAGAGATAATCCGAGGTCCGGTATTAGTTCGTGGTTCCCAAAGTTCAAAGGCAACAAGAAGAGACAAGACACCGGTTACAGGCATGAATACGAGTAATACATACGTAGATGGGGACGATAATGATGGTGATGTTGTTTTTAATGAGTGTGTATTGATTTGATTATAGATTCAGTTCTATTTGATAATAGATGGAGACGATACTGGGGATCATTCAAACTCCCCGCAGCGGTTACTTCCCGTATCTGTTACAGTAACCACTGCCACCACACAAATCCAGCTAAGTTTAATTTTTTGGTTAAATATTTTTTAGGTCAATATTTCAACTTGCTTTGTTCATATATAGGAAAATAGTGTGAAAAACGGTATCTGGTTACAAAAATAATTTGTTTTTAGCGAATATATTTTTAATATATTTGGTTACTTGTAAACAAACATGTATTCTGTTGAGAACATTACAGAAGCTGTGCGTAAATTTATAGACATATAAATAAACAGATAGGAAACTTCCTATCTTAACCAATGAAGAAACCAAAATATCACGTGGCACCTTAACTTTTCCTTCTATCTCCTCTGTCAATTATTCACTGATTTTGATAAGAATACATTCAAACGATTCATAGTGAATAGCAAAATGGTATTATAATAATTATGTTTATTTTGAAAGTAAGAAATTGTATAAAAAGGAGTTTAAAGTTAAAAATGTCATAATTTTTCGCTTTTCTTTTAAAAATTAAGGTTTTGACATAGTCAAAGTTTCCGTCAAATTCCTTTTTTGCTCTATTATCGATCCGGTTCTATTTGATATAAATTGATGGGGACGATAATGGGGATGTTTTTTTTAAAAGGGTGTGTATTGATTTAGTTATCTATCGAGGCGGTTCTATCTAATATAAACATATGGAACGATACCGGGATGCTTTTGTTGTTTTTGAATAGTGTGCATTTTTATTTAATTATTTTATTATTTAGAGATCGCTCACATGCCAAATTATCGGAACCAATCAGATTGCAGATCGTGGCATTTGTTATATACGTTTTAATACCGCAACAAACCAGTCGGTTATAGCGTCGTCTACTACGTGTCTACTGAACCGAAGGTTCAGGTTCGAGCCTTATATATAAAGGCAACATTTTTTAAACTATGCAATGTTAAGATATTTCAAAACATATTATACAAAACTACTACGTTGGCGTTGGCGTCGGCGTCCCCAGCTTCACCTTAAAGTTTTTGTGCAATAGATTTATAACTTCAAAACTACTCAAGCTATTGCATTAAAACTTTACACTAATGTTTCCCATCAAATGTTGCACCTTATCAATATCCCCATAACTCTTCCTTTCATTTTGACAAAGTTATGGCCTTTTGATTGTCTTGTCTTTACTTTAAAGTTTTTGTGCAATAGATTTATAACGTCAAAACTACTCAAGTTATTGCATTACAATTTTAAACTAATGTTTCACATCAAATTCTGTACCTCATCCAACAATCCCGATAACTCTTCCATTCATTTTGACAAAATTATGGCCCCTGAATTGGTAAAAAAAGTCATTTTTACGTAGAAGTATATAGGAAAAACAATTCAAAATCTTCTTCTCCGAAACAAAAAGGGCTTCAGCTTAGATATTTTGTATGTAGCATCGTCTAGTAGTCACTACCAAGTTTGCACAAATGGTGACTCTGGGTTCAGAATTGGACCCCGCCCCGGGGGTCGCAAGAGGTGAAATATGAGGGTGTGGCCCCTGAGTCATAAATTAATAACCTTCGAGATCCCACCCTGTAACCATATATACACTTACTGGACATGGACAGACAGATACAACCATCCAACCAGCATAGACATCGGGTTGCTTCCCCACCCCTGGGGACATAGCCCCTCGGTCATAGCATGGAAACCATTGAGATCCCCACCATATAACCATATATACACTTACTGGGCATGAACAGACAGATATAATCACCCAACCAGCATAGACCCCGTCTCCTTCCCCACCCATGGGGACATAGCCCCTCAGTCATAACTTGGAAACCATTGAGATCCCCACCCTATAACCATATATACACTTACTGAACACTCAACCAGCATAGACCCCGGACTCGTGACATAGCCCCTGGGGCATAACTTGTAAACCGTTGAGATCCCCACCCTATAACCATATATACACTTACTGTGCATGAACAGACAGATATAACCACCAAACCAACATAGACCCCGGGCTCCTTCTCCACCCCTGGGGACATAGCCCCTCAGTCATAACTTGGAAACCATTGAGATCACCACCCTATATCCATATATACACTTAATGGGCATGAACAGACGGACACAACCACTCAACCAGCATAGACCCCGATCTCCTTCCCCGACCCTGGTGACATAGCCTCTGGGTCATAATTTGGAAAACATTAAATTCCCTACCCTATAACCATATATACACTGACTTACTGGGCATGAACAGACGGATACAACCATTCAACCAGCATAGACCCTGCACTCCTTCCCCACCCCTGGTGACATAGCCACGGGGTCATAACTTGTAAACCGTCGAGATCTCCACCCTATAACCATATATACACTTATCTATCTATAAAACCTTGATTTACACACAGATGCATTTGGAAGAGCATTTCCGCACTATTAAATTATTCTAATTTGCTTAAATGATTTTTTATCAAATTATTCCAGTTTTCGGAGATTTTCTCTTAAAAACATAATTTTTACTCCAACATTTAGCATTCCCATCATCTTTATCTTCAAGGCTTTTTTCTGAAACTCATTACATGTCAGTGATTCTAAAAATCTTAAAATACTTTCTGTTGGAATTTGTTTGACCTTGACTCTTATTTTCGGCTATAATTATTGGCCTATTACTGGGCATTAACAGACGGATACAACCATCCAACCAGCATAGACATCGGGTTGCTTCCCCACCCCTGGGGACATAGCCCATTGGTCATAGCATGGAATCCATTGAGATACCCACCCTATAACCATATATACACTTACTGGGCATGAACAGACAGATATAACCACCCAACCAGCATAGACCCCGTCTCCTTCCCCACCCATGGGGACATAGCCCCTCAGTCATAACTTGGAAACCATTGAGATCCCCACCCTATGACCATATATACACTTACTGAACACTCAACCAGCATAGACCCCGGACTCGTGACATAGCCCCTGGGGCATAACTTGTAAACCGTTGAGATCCCCACCATATAACCATATATACACTTACTGTGCATGAACAGACAGATATAACCACCCAACCAACATAGACCCCGGGCTCCTTCTCCATCCCTGGGGACATAGCCCCTCAGTCATAACTTGGAAACCATTGAGATCACCACCCTATAACCATATATACACTTACTGTGCATGAACAGACAGATATAACCACCCAACCAACATAGACCCCGGGCTCCTTCTCCACCCCTGGGGACATAGCCCCTCAGTCATAACTTGGAAACCATTGAGATCACCACCCTATATCCATATATACACTTAATGGGCATGAACAGACGGACACAACCACTCAACCAGCATAGACCCCGATCTCCTTCCCCAACCCTGTGGACATAGCCTCTGGGTCATAATTTGGAAAACATTAAGATCCCTACCCTATAACCATATATACACTTACTGGGCATGAACAGACGGATACAACCATTCAACCAGCATAGACCCCGCACTCCTTCCCCACCCCTGGTGACATAGCCACGGGGTCATAACTTGTAAACCGTCGAGATCTCCACCCTATAACCATATATACACTTATCTATCTATAAAACCTTGATTTACACACAGATGCATTTGGAAGAGCATTTCCGCACTATTAAATTATTCTAATTTGCTTAAATGATTTTTTATCAAATTATTCCAGTTTCCGGAGATTTTCTCTTAAAAACGTAATTTTTACTCCAACATTTAGCATTTCCCATCATCTTTATCTTCAAGGCTTTTTTCTGAAACTCATTACATGTCAGTGATTCTAAAAATCTTAAAATACTTTCTGTTGGAATTTGTTTGACCTTGACTCTTATTTTCCGCTATAATTACTGGCCTATTACTGGGCATTAACAGACGGATACAACCATCCAACCAGCGTAGACCCTAGGCTTCTTCCCCACCTTTGTGGACCTAGCTCCTGGGTCAAACTTTGCAAATAATTTGATATTTTTATCTCGACTGTTCGAAAGATCTTATGGGGTCTATAGGTCAAAGTTCATGGTCACAAATTGCATTTATGTGTTGATAGACTCTTAGCATCAGGTTAATGTTTACGTCCGCATTTCTTAACATGTAAATAACTTCAACATTGTTTATCCAATCATCATCAAACTTACATACTTTATTATAAATGGGACGATGATCGTATCTATTGAGTTCAAGATCATTGGATGAAAGGTCAGGTCACAAAATACTTTAACATATTTTCTTCAAAATTTCAACTTATAAAATTTGCATTATGTATCCTTTGAAAGGGTTATTATTAAATTATCTCTGTGTCATCACAGAAAAATTGTGGCCCTTGATTTAATGAAAATTCCAATGTTTTCATCCATCCTTTGTTTTCACTTTTTTTTTCTGATGGTATGCCGGGTGTATTATTTCTTGTTCTCTGAAAATTCGAAATAGTCGAGCTACGCTGTCCTCTTACAGATCTTGTTTAAATGTTTTGTTACCATGGCAACCATATTTCTTATGCGAATCTACCCAAAATGGGAGGTGCACAACTACACAATGACACAAACATTCTTGCCAAGTTTCGAGTTTGTAGTTCCAGCTGTTCTCGAGTTATCGCGAAGACAAGCAATTATTTTTTACAAGTTTTGTTACCATGGCAACCACATTTCTTATGTGAATCTACCCAAAAGGGGATGTGCACAACTACACCATGACACAAACATTGTTGCCAAGTTTCGTGTTTGTAGTGCTAGCTGTTCTCGAATTATCGCGAAGACAAGCAATTTTTAGTGATTTTTTACAAGTTTTGTTTCCATGGCAACCATATTTCTTAAGTGAATCTACCCTAAAGGGGAGGTGCATATCTAAACCATGACAAAAACATTCCTGTTAAGTTTCCAGTTTGTAGCTCCAGCTGTTCTTGAGTTATCGCGAAGACAAGCACTTTTTAGTGATTTTTTACAAGTTTTGTTACCATGGAAACCATATTTCTTATGTGAATCTACCCAAAAGGGGAGGTGCACAACTAGACCATGACACAAACATTCCTGCCAAGTTTTGAGTTTGCAGTGCCAGCTGTTCTTGAGTTATCGCGAAGACAAGATTTCGGGATGGACCAACCGACCGGCCGACATTTGCGAAGCAATATGCCCCCTCCTTATCCATTCGATCCAGTTCTATTCGTTAATATAGATGGGGACGATTGTGTTGCGTAATGGAAAGCGCATTGATAAAATATTAGTAGTTATATTTATTCAATAATCTATCCGGTTCTATTTCAGAAATAGATCAGGATCATGAAGGTGTTATATATATTGATTAACGACTCGATTGAATTTAGTACAAGAAAAAGTTTATCACGATGTGTGTGATCGTTTGTTAAAAAAAGAAAAGTAGAAAGCAGAAAAAGCAAAAGATGGGTATGTGGGGGAAAGCAATGTCATAAAAAGGACAGTATCCTTAAACCTAGGAATAGAGATGTCCTGTGGGAAGACAAATGATTAAGAAAAGGTGAATGAAGAAGTATACAGTTCCTGTTTTCTTGCTGAATCGGATAAATGAAAGGAAAAGAAACAATTAAACAGTTGGACAGTAATCAAGATTATCTCTTTCTTTTCTATTGGTCAAACAAAGTTGATATTTAGTTTTGCTGTGGAAAAATTGAGAAAAAGCAACAAAAATAAACAAAAAATGTTTTTATTTAATTTTAAAATATCTCAAACCAAGCATAGACCAAAAAATAAGAAAATGCTGTGTTTAGCATATACATTTAAACGGATATAATTCAGACATATGGATGTTACTTATTTTGTATTGATATATAGAGGATCTTAAACTCGTTCCCACCCATTCCATATAAGATTTATGAAATAGAGTTATGAATTATTTTAATTTTAACGAGCCTTTTGGCGAGTCAAAATTAAAAATAATTCATAACGAGTTTCATAAATATTATATGGAATGGGAACGATTTTAAGATCCTTTTTATCACATAACATTGCAATCAAATTAGTAAAAATTAATTCAGATGGACATGGAACCGCCACGACATCAGACACACTTTAGCGCCAAAACGTCATAAAATATGTGACGGCGTAACGTCACGTCTCACACATAACGTTACGTATAAAAGAGTTTGTGTTTTACCTCTTTACAAAATAGCAGTTTACGCCAACTTTTTAACAAACCAACAACAATGTTTTGTATAACGTGCATTATTTTTATAAGCTGTCACAAAAAATAAGTTTATGACTCAGATCTGGGTGAATTTGTAATAAATAGTTTCAGTTAATAAACTTGCGTAGTGTTACAGGTTTAACTCAACCAATCAAAATCGTAGAATATTAAATGGGTGTTCGACACTGCTAACAAGGGAAAGTATGTGATAAAAGTAAGTTACAATTACCTATATTTAACATTTATATATTCATTTACTATACATGTGTTTGGAAAAGGTAAACAAGACGTTATTTTTATAATACATTTTGTCATTTTGCTGCATAAACCAACATTAGCAGAATTGGTCAAGAAACAACCAAAACAAGAAAGTCGGTAGAACCTATGGCTATGGATGCTTCCCGAAATATATCCTCAACTTACTGCATGGCCGTGTTTCACCCAGCAGTATTCAATTTGAAACAAATCCCTCAAAAGAAAACAATATGAAACATGATCGTAATGGACAATATCTTTCGTCGATATATGCCACTGACGATATATATATGCCACTGACGATATATGCCACTGAAACATGTTATGGCTCAGTAGATGTGATCCAACATTATGAACATTATTATAAAGCATTAAGAAGACAATTATTGTTTTTACTGAGTCACTGTTGTTGGAACGCTTTTTTTCCCCAATAAATAAGGAGAAAATGTTTATTTCTTCAAATTAATGGAGGGACATAATTTAGACCAGACAATTTCTAAACTATAGAGAAGGGTCAATGCCAGGATGTAATTGGGACATCATGCATGAGGAAGGTGAGGCCAGGAGGCTACTGATCAAATACCTGACCATTTGTTTTTGAGGAAAGGTAATTTTTATGGATGGATCGACAGACAATACAATACCATATCAATGTTTTTCGAAACGATGTACAAGCATTGAAACTGCAGCAGTTTTTAGATGGACAGACAAATAAGCATCTATATACTGTCTAGCATTACATACGTGTACAAAAGGAAAGTAAGTTATAGTCTTTCCAGAACCAGCATCTATACTCCATAGATCCACAGATATCGAAATGGTCGCAAAATAGCACAAAATAATTAAGAAATTGCACCATTCAACTTTTCAGAACAGTTATGTTCATTTCAGTAACAAACATCCATACACTGTATGGCATTACATTAGTGCACAAAGGGAACTTATTCTAGCCAGATTGTTGATATTAATGAAAGCTCAGATTAGTACGAAAACCAGCTCAATCCGATTAGAAACATCAGAGTTATGGCCCTTGATTAATTGAAAAATGCCATATTATGTCTTGTAGACACTCCAGCACCGTCATTTTGTATTTGATCTTTACTAAACTTGGCCAGATTGTTCATACTGCTAAGGCCCGACCAATTTCCCAAACCAGCTTAATCAGCTTAGTAACTCCAGAGTTATGGCCCTTGAATTATTTTTAGGCCAGTAGAGCTTATGGGATGGCGAGCTTATGGGATACCTCGTTCAGACGATAGGGCCATCATTTTTCATCCGATCTTTGCCAAACTTTACACAGACTTTTAATATCAATGAAAGCTGAGGCAAGTTCGAAATCTAGCCAGATCGGACCAGTTACAGAAAAGTTATCGCCCTTGATTTAGTTAAAAATTCTATATTTTGCTTCGATAAAACGATAGGGCCTTCATTTTTCATCCGATCTTAACCAAACTTTACCAGATTGTTACTCGGACAAGTTTGAAAACCAGCCGTCAGATCAGTAACATCGGAGTTATGACCCTTGATTTAGTTTTAACAATGCTATAGTTTGCCTCGTAAAGACAATAGGGCCTTCATTTAACATCTGATCTGTACCAAACTTTGCCAGATTTGATTCTAATTTTGTATGGTCATTGAGACATCGAGGCACAACATGTACAAAATTGGTTTTGTCCTTCAGTATATAGGAGCCCATCTACAGGGGTACAATTTGGGGAGCTTGCAGTAATTTACTATTTTGCTTTATCAACACTCTAGCACCTTAATGTTTCCATCTGATCCTTACCAAACCCTGCCAGATTGTTTATATCAATGAATGCTGGACCAAATTAGATAAAAATGCAAAACTTTGCTTTATCAACACTCTAGCTCCTTCATTTTCCACTTAATTGTTACAAGCCAAATCTGATATTTTATTTTATAAAGTTACCTTGGTTATAGAAGCAAGTGTTGAAAAATTCAAAAACTAGCCACGTCGGGCCCTTTAATTACTTCGAATACATTACTTTGTTAACACTAGCTCCTTCAGTTTAGATCGCTCAGGGGCCTAGGAATCTTTATGCGAGGAAGCTATCCAGCTGGCTTGCGGAACGTCGGTGGTTCTACCCAGGTGCCCGCCCGTGCACGAAAATTGTCCGGAGGGGCACCTGGGGTCTTCCTCCACCAATGGAAGCTGGAAAGTCGCCATATGACCTTAGCTGTTGGTGAGACTATAAAATCCAATTCAATTCAATTCCTTCAGTTTAATCTATCTTAACCAAACTTTGTCATACTGTTTATATCAATGACAGCTTAAACACGTTCAATAACCAGTCAATTTTTAGCAGAAACAGCAGAGGTTTGTGGCCTTTGATTGAATGAAAAAATCTATGTTTCGCTTTATTAACACTCTAGGTCCTTCACTTTTCATATTTACCAGAGTTGTTCAGAATCTTGATTCCCCTACTCCCAACTCCACTCACCTGTTATAAGAACCACTGTTAGCCAGTAGTGTCCACAGGTCCTCCTAATATTGGGATACCCCTTTCAACACCACCTTTTCCTGGAGTATCTCCAGTATTTCATTTAAAGTTCTACAAATTACAATGTTTCATGCTTCAGGAAAGTCTACACTTATTTACATCCTGATGTCACTAGAAATTCTATTGTCTTGACAAAACTACCTGGATTATAAAAAGGTACATGTAAAACTCAAAAGACATTTTATTCAGTTTTATTAAAAATTGAAATGAATTGTTCTGTCATTAATCAGTAAATTATACAAACAAGGAGTACATGTTTTATTCATGTATCTTTAACCCTAAACCCCTACATATATATAATGGACTGTTCTTTCTTTGAATTAAGACCATTCCATTTATGTGACAAAGAGGTGTTTTGGGGAAAATGACTGATCAGCAGCCAGACATTGTAAACCCTGATCAGCCAGAGAGTTACTCGCATCCTTCAAACACGCATTTTAATGATATAACATGCAGATCATGCCTGGAGTACTTTCCCCACCCCACATCACATGTATGTTTTTCCCTATTTAAGTTCCTTCATGCTGATAATGGTGAGTGGTAGTCTGATTCCAAGTTTGCCAGTTTCTCTATTACACTCACCCACATCTGAGATTTGTGTATGCGTTCTCGACTTGTTCTCATTCTCAACAACAAAATTGGAAAAAAATAACTATCACCCTCTTTTTTTATTCTCTACTACTTCTTTTTTTTTTTGTATATAGGTGTTTCTGTGCTTCTTTTTTTTTTTTTTAATGTTTCAACCAAAGTTTTATACTGCAATTTATATTTATAGCTCATCCATCACTAGGAACTAGCTTGAAACTTGCTTACAAAAAAAAGTCCATCAAAAATTAATGAAGCATAAAGCCATGGTAACATAACCTTCAGTTTGTATGTAAAGAGTTGGACCATTTTCACAGAAATGCGTCGTGAACAGATACAAGTTCCATTCAAAAAACTGTGCCATTAATGCATCAATCGGACTGAATACAATAGTTAACACTATGTTCTCACTACTGTGGCTGGGCATTACAACTTGATCTGAAACAAATAACTCCTGAAGCCATAAGCATATTTCATACATTTAATGTGATGCAGGAGGAGCACAAATGAAAATTTCTATGATCATGGTCTTCATCTGTGAGTGAAAATGCCAGTATCGGAACAGAATTTGTAGGGCTTGGACCTCTGTGGACCTCTGAAATAAACAATATAATACTTTAAATAGAAATTATAAAACGGAATAGACTAGACTAGATCACTGAAGGTGATGAATACTACCCTTAAATTTTAAGTCAAACAAAGGGCCATAATTCTATAATAAATTTGGCAATCGACAATGGGTGATGTAGAGGGACAGTTGTTATGTGGATATGAAGTTTGGGAACAACCCTTTCAAACGTTTGAGGAATGCAATGATAAAAGTGTGTTGCGCGACGGGATGCGACTACGTAGCCCCCACTTGTGAAAGCGGGGGTATACATACATACAGTTATAGTACTATTCAAAAGCTTTAAGAGTGGAACTGTACAGATTTTATTTGATATGCTTTACTGAAGTAATAAGAACATGTGTCCATAGGACACGGATGCCCTGCTTCAGCGATGTCTGTCACGTAAATTAAATTATCCAAGTGCAAAAAACAGGTGAAGGTCATTTATTTTTACCTACTCTTTTAAGGAATGTACTTATCTCACATATATGTAAACATGTGAAGTTTGAAAGCGCTACAGCTTTCAGTGTCTGAGAAATAGACCTAACGAAAAACTTGAATAAGAACTTGTTCATAAGTACAGCTGTACAGGCATACAAGGGTAACACTATATGCTTGCTCCCATTCACGGCAGGACATAAGAGTCACTCAGGAATTACCTATCCATTTCAAGTGTTACTTCAAAGGTTTCAGCAGGCAAAAGACAAACTTGAAATCATTTATATCAGGATAATCCACGTTAAGAGTTTGATTAAATTTGGCCCTGTATTTTTGAAAAGACACGACATCTGTTTTACTGACATACACAATGCACAAAAATCCCTTGTGCATACATGTGATACTTTCAGGACCTCAATCTGGGAGTTTAGTGATTTTTTTAAGGGAGATTCATGCAAAAATCTGGGAGGTTTTTTCGCGGGTTATTTTTAGCGCGCGAGCAGTATTTTATACCTAAATTTCATAAACGAATACCTAAAAATACACTTTTAAACAAGTTTCTTCATTGATGTCAGGGGAGATAACATGAATGAATAAAAAAAGTTTTTAAACAATATTTTATTTAATAACCAATGATAAACATGTTCACTGTTCATTTCGCTGTTATTTGGTTATGCTCAATATTCTGCTTTAATACTTACAGACAGTGTCCCTTTAAAGTTTGTTGTTATATTTTCCTACTTACAAAACATAAAAATATTGAGAAAGTAAGAGTATAATAAAAAAAGAAATTAAAAAAAAAAAAAAAAAATCCTTTTTTTTCCCCACCCACTCCACCAAATATTGGCCGCGATGTTTCAAAAACGGCCGAGCAAAAGACGGCTGCACGGTTGGCTGCCTAATAATCTCCCCTCTGGAAAATAACCGATAGTATGAATCAAATTGAGTCTGATGCAGCCTACAATAGTACGAATCTAATTGAGTACGAAGTACGAAATTTCGTAGGAGTTGTCGTTCTTGAATTCATTCTATTTTTAGAAGCAACAACACCTTGACAAATCTGCTTACCAGCGAGTATTGATTCGAGAAAAAAAATTGTTTTTTAACTTGAAAAGCACCCCATCTTGATTAAAAATGTTTGAGAACCCATCTTGATTTATTTATTTAGATACCTACCCCCATTCACCACAACTCAATTGTTTTTGTGTGAGAGTGCTGCTAATCCTTTGGTCAGATCAATTAAGCCAATAAACTGTTTGCAAATAAGTTTCACCACTTTCCCCCAGGCTATTGATCCAGGTCAAATCCAGGTGAAATAGATCGATGATTTTCGAAAAATCGATTTTAGCAGTTATACGGGACTTTTTCACACAATTCCGTGGGGCCGGGAGGAGGGTTAGAATTCCGTGAGATTTCATCTCACGCCGTGAGGTATCACATGTATGCTTGTGTTCATGAGACATGGATGCCCATTGTACATTTTGGATAGTGAGACAGCAGCAGCATCAAAGACAATCTCATTAAAATCAAATCCTAATTACGCTTTGATCCCTTTCCGCTTCTAGGATCTGACAACACTGCCTTGGAGGTCACGTGAGATTGACCTTTCATCTAATCAATATTCATGAGAAGATCAACTAAATTCAACTAATGAAATCGCACGTTTCATATGCACTTCAGATGATGTTCAAGTGAACTGAACAAACGAAAATCAACATCAAACACATTTATCCGAAAATAAAATAAAATAAAGTCTTCGTGTGTTATTGCTGTGGATTGCACGATAAATTCAAAGATATGCACTAAAACGCATGTTTTACATCATTTTGAAAACATTCCGAACATTCTATTTGTATATGAAAAATATATATTCTACCGAGATTATTGCAATGTTAGGTTTTCTGTATAGTATGTCTCACTTAATGCGTCTGGCCCGTTTAGCTCAGTCGGCTATTGTGATTTTGTATTATTATAACCCGAAGGGGCTGGCGTGGCGCAGTCGGTAGCGGGCGGATTTGTAAACGGAGGCCCCGGGTTCAATTCTCCGTGGTGCCACTGAGTTCCGTCGGTGTGTTCTTAGGCAAGACACTTTACCTTAGCCTCGTCCGTCGGATGGGGACGTAAACTGGGCGGTCCCGTGTATCGGTCTATCCTCCGAGCACGTTAAAGAACCATAGGAATCTATTCGATAATAAGAGTAGGGCAGGTTCCCGGATTCCTATGTATCCTTCCCCTCTCTCTGGGGCGGCTCTAAATAACCTATACTGTGTTGATGAGCCGTTAAACAACATTCAATTATTATTACCCGAGTTTGGATTACGAGTTCAACCCCAGTAAGCGGTACTTCTATTTTCTGTACCACTACTGAATTCCGTCAAACAATCTTGGTTATATTCAGCAAATATTCAATAATGGTTGATGTGTTATGTTTGTCAACGCAGTTATTTGTGTTTTATAATAAAAAAGTTACGGAAATTGTCGCTTTCAAAACAGAGTGTAGACTGCTCCACAGCGTTTGACTGAAATGTCACAAACGCAGTGAAGCAGTCTATACCGAGCGATTTTGTAGGCTGAAATCTGATTGGCTAATCGTAAGGTCAATCTGACGTGACCTCCAATGCAGTGTTGTCAGATCCTTATAGCTAGAGTATTGAAGCGTGATAAAGGGTCTGATTTTAATGAGATTGCATCAAAGGAGACTTTTTTTTTTAAGCAACAGCAAATCTATGTGATCTGAAGACTGAAGACTTAGAAATGGAGGAAATGCAAACCATTAACCAGAACCAATAAAATATAAACAGTAGGTCAAGGTTTGCAACACCCACTTGTGGTCTAAATGTATACTGAAAAGAAAAAGAAACGCAGGGTGCATATTTCCGCTATATATTGCATATACTGCACACTTAATTCCATATATATTCCAAGGAAATCCCAAGATGTTTTGAAAAAAAAAAGTGCAGTTAGTTAGAGAAAGGACACAACTGTGATGTTGTAGACGTTTTAATCACAGTACACGTTGTAACAAGAAATCCATAAATGCTGAAGTTCCTCTTAGAAAAATTGAGCCAGTTCAGTACTGTATTTAATGTTAAGTGATTGCAACATTTAAAGCCTAAGTTTGCTCACCTGCTTGAGCCAAATGCTATTCTGACGATAATGAAACTTTAAAGGGGTAACCATTGGTGTGTTCAGTGCTGTTTAAACCTTCTTTCTAAAAGGACAGGCCTAATGTCGCCCTGTACCATTCGATTAGCAGTGGCATATTAAACATACAATATATAGCGCAAATACGCACCCTGCGTTTCTTTTTCCTTTCAGTATATAATACTCATCTATATGCATCTGTGTATGAAGTTTGTATGACTATGTTGACTTTAAAACAGAGAACAGAATCACTGGTGTAAATCAGTAGGTCAAGTTGGTCAATGTGACCTACTTTTGGTCAGAATATTTAGTACACATGCAGACGTATATGAAGTTTGAACTGTGTTGGTGACTTAGAAATGGACCTCATGGGAAACCTTGACCAAGGTGTGATGCATGTATGTACAGACAGACAAGGGTAACACTATATGCCCCTCCAATGTCTTGGTGCAGGACATAAAATCAACCCAAGATGAACTCTGTCATTTAAAAAGCAGTTCAACTGCAGTTAATTAATTTTGTAATTATTTTTAAAAGAAACAGAAGGCAATTCTATCACATAGTAAAACGATGGAATACAATGACCAACACTTACCTAGCAAGCCTAGTGAACACTTTGTCTTTATGTATTTCTGATGGGCCTTCTCTGGCCCCGTTTTGAGACTCGGTCTCCAGATAGATGTCAAAACACATGACTAATCTCTGCAGTTGATTGGTCAATAACTGATCACGTGACTTGCCTCTGATCAGCTCTTCATAGTGGACATTCACCTCTTCTTCCATCTCCTGCAACATAACCAATCACCTTACATTTATCTAGAGATTTTGTTTGCTGAGGGTGAAAATGCAGGACTTATGCTTTCTGAGATTACATAGACACTGTGATATACAACTTATCAAGGTCAAAGTTCGAGGTCAAAATTAGTTGTCAGGTATTAGGAGATCAACATGTTGATACTATATTATTGTTAAGTCCCTTTAATTTAAATGAAATTGGGTTTTACATCTCCGTTAACAACTCCTATTAGTTTATATTGGGACAGCAACCTCCGATAGAGGTAAGAGGAAGTTTCAGTTTATATTGGGACAGCAAGTGAGAGGAAGGTTCAGTTTATATTGGGACAGCAACCTCAGATAGAGGTGAGAGGAAGGTTCAGTTTATATTGGGACAGCAACCTCAGATAGAGGTGAGAGGAAGGTTCAGGTTATATTGGGACAGCAACCTCAGATAGAGGTGAGAGGAAGGTTCAGTTTATATTGGGACAGCATGTGAGAGGAAGGTTCAGTTTATATTGGGACAGAAACCTCAGATAGAGGTGAGAGGAAGGTTCGGTTTATGATGGGACAGCAACCTCAGATAGAGGTGAGAGGAAGGTTCAGGTTATATTGGGACAGCAACCTCAGATAGAGGTGAGAGGAAGGTTCAGTTTATATTGGGACAGCAAACTCAGATAGAGGTGAGAGGAAGGTTCATTTTATATTGGGACAGCAACCTCAGACAGAGGTGAGAGAAAGGTTCAGTTTATATTGGGACAGCAACCTCAGATAGAGGTGAGAGAAAGGTTCAGTTTATATTGGGACAGCAACCTCAGATAAAGGTGAGACCAAGGTTCAGTTTATATTGGGACAGCAACCTCAGATAGAGGTGAGAGGAAGGTTCAGTTTATATAGGTTCAGCTTATATTGGGACAGCAACCTCAGAACGAGGTGAGAGGAAGGTTTAGTTTATATTGGGACAGCAACCTCAGATAGAGGTGAGAGGAAGGTTTAGTTTATATTGGGACAGCAACCTCAGATAGAGGTGAGAGGAAGGTTCAGTTTATATTGGGACAGCAACCTCAGATAGAGGTGAGAGGAAGGTTCAGTTTATATAGGTTCAGCTTATATTGGGACAGCAACCTCAGAACGAGGTGAGAGGAAGGTTTAGTTTATATTGGGACAGCAACCTCAGATAGAGGTGAGAGGAAGGTTCAGTTTATATAGGTTCAGTTTATATTGGGACAGCAACCTCAGAACGAGGTGAGAGGAAGGTTTAGTTTATATTGGGACAGCAACCTCAGATAGAGGTGAGAGGAAGGTTTAGTTTATATTGGGACAGCAACCTCAGATAGAGGTGAGAGGAAGGTTCAGTTTATATTGGGACAGCAACCTCAGATAGAGGTGAGAGGAAGGTTCAGTTTATATAGGTTCAGTTTATATTGGGACAGCAACCTCAGATCGAGGTGAGAGGAAGGTTCAGTTTATATTGGGACAGCAACCTCAGATAGAGGTGAGAGGAAGGTTCAGTTTATATTGGGACAGCAACCTCAGATAGAGGTGAGAGATAGGTTCAGTTTATACTGGGACAGCAACCTCAGATAGAGGTGAGAGGATGGTTCAGTTTATATTGGGACAGCCTAGGCTAGCGCTAGGATTTTAAACCCTTTAGCCAAATCTGGCTAAAGCCCTAAAAATTCCTTTAGCCAGATTAGAATGTCTTTAGCCAGACTTTTGCCTAGATATTTTTGAACGAATTGGAGGCGCTAAAACTTCGCGTTTGCTTACAGATCAATAGTAAGTTAAAAAAGTATGCTTTATTAACCTACATGTATAGGGTATCAATATGTCCACATCAAATGCATTCAGCTTTAGTGCTTACAATTACTTATAATTACAATTGGAGCTATAAAATATTCAAAAAGTTTTAAAAATTGTATTTAATTTAATGCTATTTTAATTTTTAAAAAATGTCGACTGAAATTTAAAAAAGGACAATGAATGCATGCATATAATAAGAAAATATAAAAATACAGACTCTTGTCACCATTGATTAGACCATTTAGTATTTTCATTAAATGTATTTAAATATAGGCCTACTAACATTCATAGAAATAAAATATTAAAATATATTTAAAAATGTAAGGCTAAGCTGAGGCATATAAAACAAGTTCAACTAACAGTTGTTCCAAAGGAGCTAGAAAGATCGCGCTGCATTGTGAGACAAAATTCAGAAATGCCACATACACCACGAATATCATGCTCAGAGTAAGTAATAATTTAAAAGCCACTTCATTCTAAAATTGTACCTCAATATTTTGAGTAAGCGCACCTTTTGCATTTTTTCATGTTGATTGTTCAACCATAAATTATCCCAATTCAGAGACAGTCGATCAAACATCGGTTCACACTTGCCATTGTTCCAGTTTACGCTACCGTGTGTACAACTAATTAGTCTTATCAGTGATCGTAAAGTTCCAAAAACACCGACGGCATCTCCAGCTTATTAATTCGTAAGCAAACTTTGTGTTTTGAAAAGCCATTTTGGCCGCTAGAGGGCGCCACGTTATTTTTAATGTTTTACCCGGCTCGATAACGCAGTTTAATGTGTGGATAATATTGAGCGCGGGGTCACAAACAAGTTGATTGACAGCAAGAGGCGGAACAGTGGGCGGAGTCTATCGCAAGTGACAATAGAAACAATAAATGACTGCGGTCTTCAATAAACACTGCGATACTTAGTTTATCAGTCCAAATTGATCGTCGCTAATTAGCTAACAACACCCAGCGGGGTAGTGGCTTTATAAACAGTCAAAGACTTTGTGTATTAGAATTCGGGATTTTCCGAGATTTTAGACAAAATCGGTCGGAAATTTGGATTCGCCAGACCGCCGATGTCTGGCGAATTTGATATGTATTTCTTACGATTTTCATTCGCCAGTTCGGGTTTCTTTTCGCCTATGGCGATTTGGCGAATGCTTAACGCGAGCCTAGACAGCAACCTCAGATAGAGGTGAGAGGAAGGTTCAGTTTATATTGGGACAGCAACCTCAGAACGAGGTGAGAGGAAGGTTTAGTTTATATTGGGACAGCAACCTCAGATAGAGGTGAGAGGAAGGTTCAGTTTATATTGGGACAGCAACCTCAGATAGAGGTGAGAGGAAGGTTCAGTTTATATAGGTTCAGCTTATATTGGGACAGCAACCTCAGGGTCCGACAAATCTTTAAAATCTGTGGTAGCCCACTGGGCTACCAGAAACTGAACTTGGTAGCCCGGCATGCGCGCGGCGGACTCGAGGCGACTCCTTAACAATTTTCACTGTTATTGAACATGTTTGTATGTAAATGGATTTACCAATACAATTATTTGTATAATATATGACTTTTGACTTTGTTGTTTTACCAATATAAAAATAAAACAAATTATCAAATTCCTTTTAAGTAATTTAGAGGCATTTTATAAAGATCTAAATCTAGGCTTTAAGGGTTTAACTAAATTTTAGAAAGATATTTTAAATCATGTGGGTGCTAAAGCAAAATTATTATAAAATGCCTTTTAGTCATTGAAATGAAATGGATAATGTTTTATTTTTGACAGTGTCACTTTAAAGTTTGTTGTTATATTTTCGTACTTAAAAAACATAACAATATTGAGAAAGTAAGAGTTAAAAAAAAAAAAAAAAAATACATTTTTTTTTACCCCACCCACTCCACCAAATATTGGGAGCGATTTTTTCAAAAACGGCCGTGCAACGACGACTGCACGAACTTCCCCTCTGAAAAATAACCGATAGTATGAATCAAATTGAGTAGGATGTACAATAGTACGAATCTAATTGATGACGAAATACGAAATTTCGTAGGAGTTGTCGTTCTTGAATTCATTCTATTTTTAGAAGCAACAAGCCATATCAACGAGTATTCGAGAAAAAAATGTGTTTTGTTAACTTGAAAAGCACCCCATCTTGATTAAAAATGTTTGAGACCCCATCTTGATTGATTTATTTCAGATACCCCCCATTCCCCACAACTCAATTGTTTTTGTGTGTGATTTACCCACCCACCTGTAGATGCGATATTCCGGAGTTTTTGGGGTCATGTATTTTCTATAAATCGCCGTCCGCTTCCCACTGGTATGTTTTAATGGAACAGCCCTTACATACAAATTCTTGCAGAATGAAACAATCATGTTTGTTTCTCGATGATAAACATTCATTTTCGGCAATTGTTCTACTCAACTCAACACATGTCCCTCATCAATAAAGCACCGTGTCCTAATTACTCAACACTAACAAGTGTATACACAGGTCACGGGTCAGGTCACAGGCGGTAATCAGCAGTCTGCTATCGCGAATATGATTGGCTGATAGCTTATTTAGTGGGAGCGACAATAAACCTGTCAATCAGATTCAGGCACGCGCAGGACTGCAATAGTTTGAAGTGGCATAATGCTTTGGGATTTAAGGGATGTCGCGGAGATCAAAGGATGACGGAAATTCGCCGCCGGGCATTAAAGCATGTCGCATGCGACATCCGATATAGGTCTTGGGGAAACCCTGTACATAACTAATCAGTCAATCGATCTGATCCGATCACCCGTGGTGTCTAAACACCTTGTTAATTGGTGTTATTATCGACGCGTGGCACAGGATTTTGTGATATGGATTAGAGCTAAAATCTGTTTTTTTGCCGGGCTACTTCAAATGAAAATTTGCAGTAGCCCGCCGGACGCGAGATAGAAAAAAATGGTAGTCCGGATCTCGACTTTTGGTAGCCCGCGGGCTCCGGGCAGAGGATTTGTCGGACCCTGAACCTCAGAACGAGGTGAGAGGAAGGTTTAGTTTATATTGGGACAGCAACCTCAGATAGAGGTGAGAGGAAGGTTCAGTTTATATTGGGACAGCAACCTCAGAACGAGGTGAGAGGAAGGTTTAGTTTATATTGGGACAGCAACCTCAGATATAGATGAGAGGAAGGTTCAGTTTATATTGGGACAGCAACCTCAGATAGAGGTGAGAGGAAGGTTCAGTCTATATTGGGACAGCAACCTCAGATAGAGGTGAGAGGAAGGTTCAGTTTATACTGGGACAGCAACCTCAGATAGAGGTGAGAGGAAGGTTTAGTTTATATTGGGACAGCAACCTCAGATAGAGGTGAGAGGAAGGTTCAGTTTATATTGGGACAGCAACCTCAGATAGAGGTGAGAGGAAGCAACCTCAGACAGAGATGAGAGGAAGGTTCCCATGAGACATGCTCCTACCAGGGAGCAACCCACGCAGGTCACAGGTCTGTAGCTCTAAAGTGCAAAAATCTAACGAGGCCGCTCCATTTAATTAAAAAAAACTGTTCAAGCCCAGTAAACATTATGTATGTATATTACACCATATACAATGATCTAATAATAAACACCTTGTTATGAACAAATCTCCAAGAATCTGAGTGTTAGTATTATCATAATCCTTTGAGCGGTATAAGGGTCACAATCCTGCAACTTCCTTGACCGTTGACCTATTTTGAAACCCTATTCACCTGCAGTTAACCCGTTATTCAAACACAGTCACAGTCACATAAGGGTCACAATCCTGCGACTTCCTTGACCGTCGACCTATTTTGAATCCCTATTTACCTGTAGTTAACCCGTTATTCAAACACAGTCACACAACCTATTTACCTTAACGTGACTATCGTTCTTGGAGTTCCTATTCGTCTGCCATGCTATGTTAACACAAAATATGGGGGCCACAGCTGGATAATCAGGGGCTACCACAACACGGGCAGTCATCTTAGCTGAAACAAAAAGATACAAAATAATTTGTGAGTTTCAAAAAATACTTTTATTTGAGAATAATTAATATATTAATTAACATGAGTGAAGTTTTGAAAGGTTATAAAGAAATTATTTTATTTAAAATAAACTTACTAATTTTAAAGTTCATAACCATTTACCCAAATGACCAAATAAGCAGTAATTTTAGCAACAATTACTCTCAGTAACAATCCTATCATCGGTAGCCATACTTCTTTGAGGCTTCATGGATTTATACTAATGAAAAAGAGACAATGATTTTCTATTTCAGCCTTGCAACTCGAATTCACGTTCTGAACTCAATGTAGAGTAACAAATACATTTTTGACATTTTTGAAATAACTTCAATGTCTCGCCTTCTTAATTCCTAAATCGAACAAAGGGCGATAATTTTGCTAAAATTCAATACAGAGTTATAGAACTTGTGTGTCTACGGAACCATGGTGATACTGAGGACATGCAAATTTTAATTTTATTTAAATAAGCAATGTGGAAGATTATTAAATGTGAACAACTTTCAATCAAATCTTTAATGTAAATGTTGATGCCGCCTTGGCTGCTTTCACCACCGCTGCAAGTGATACCCATCTCTCTACCTTTTTCGAAGGCGAGACAATGACAAAGTACACCAGTACCCACCTGATGTCCGCTCTATAACGCTGGTAAAGTAAAGATCAGTGTCCCTGGCTAGGCCAGCCTCCAGTACAGTCTGTGTGTATGGCGTCTCTATAAACTCCTCATAGGTTGATCTCTGCCAGGACACCAGTGCGGCCAACAACTTCACAGGGAACATGCTCTGGTACTCACTCAACACCGGGATATACTTGCGCTCTGGTGATTAAAAATCAAATAACATTAAATCAAAACTGCCTATGTACAGCCAGTTATTATCAGTGAATTTTGTTTTTTACCTTTAACTACAGTTTCTGACTTAATTTCCGAAATTTATTTCTTGAATTTCTAATTCTCTACCGTTGTATCCAGACTTTTATTTCCAGATTTAACCCATTTTATCAATTCCAAAATCCTATTTCTATAATTTTTTACTCTTATTTATACTATATAGCATAACGCCAAATCATTTGTGTTCTTAATAGAATTCAAATCATGCTACCCCAACTTTACCTAATGACGTAAGCTGTTTAAGAAGGGACAGTCGAGACCTGACCCTGTGGCGAAGTTTCTTGATGGTCACCTGCATATTTCCGAAGCTTACAGAATTCTGTGGAGCCTTTTGCACCTCTCCGTTAAGGAACTCCAGACCGCCCATCCACTGCGTCCACAGATATGGACGCCCAAGCTGGGGTATGTAGTAGCTAAAGTCCTTCAGTCTTCACAAATAAAATTATTGTACATAAATCAATGACTTGTTTTACTTATCGCCTAGTAATGAAATACAATATCAACAACTAGAACGATGTTCCACAGAACACTTGTGTCGCCTGCCATGTGCTTATTTAAAATTATGGCCAGTTATGAGCTTAGGTTGCAGGTCGAAGTTATATGAAAAGGAGCATAATTCTGCCAAAATGAAAGTCAGAGTTACTGGACATGTGTTCCGACATTCTTTGAGGTAAGATGAAGATGTGTGTGAAGTTTCATGAACATAGGTAAAATACTTTTTAAGTGATGGCCAAGGTTAGGTTTCATGCTGAAGTGTGACAGACAACAATTTGTGGAAGTGATCCCTAACCTGCCATGCTACGCAGACGACACAATAATACCAGTGAAACTAAAGATACTTTATCCTGGCTAAAAACTGTTTAATTTACAAGAATTTTTAAGAATTTTAAATGTCTCGCCAACGCTGCACTTCAACACACATGAATGATGCCTAACACGCTTTGTTTTCATTTACTGTTTATCGCAACATCTCGAAAATTTGGGAAATGCTAAAATTATGAATAAACCAGCAGAATTTTTAACCACTTACCAGACATGTTTTTTTCAGATTCTGGTTGTGGTGACCTTGAGCTTTGACATACTGAGTCCAAAATCAACTGAGGTCTCAGTCACAGACTTACCCAAATCTTGTGAGTTCATACTGGTTGCTAAGGTTAGGTGATGCATCTCCATGGTCACCAGAATATAGGTCATTCAGGATAAGATCTGGGGAAAGTAGGTCACTGAAAAACAAAAAACATCATGCTTGACCTTCTTTAGTCAATTAGTGCTTCTGTAAATTATTTATATTGCATTTAGCATTCGGATTAGTTTTTAAGACACAACCTACATTACAGTCTTCATACATGTACATATAAATTGACAATGGTTACATGTCTACAAGAAGTAGGTCATCATGTCTGACCTTGACCTACTTTTTTAACTTTCTTAAATAAGAAAATGTTAACCTATGCATTTACCTTATTTTCTAGGATAATATTTACTCAGCAGTCTCCATTCTATTCACTTTATATTCCCATTTCCTATCAAACGTAGGCCGTGATAATAGTTATCACTGACCTACATTTTGAACTTAATAAAACTTGTTAATGTCACTTTATATTTGTTTTACATATTGCATTGCTATCAATGTTAGGCTACCATTATTGATCTCACCTACAATTTAGACTGTTTATTTCTGGCAATACATAATTTTTACATTTGTGTTAAGCAATGTTTGTAAAAAAAACGTTTACCCCAAAATCTCCATGTTCAAACATAGTTCCATATATCAACAACTATTGCCCCCCGCCCCCTTCACCCAACACACCACTGGCCCCCCATTTCCCCAGTGGCAAGTCATTCTGGCTGAGACCATATAAAGTTGATCGAAGCAATACCTGTTAGTTCCATAATATAACCAACCATTTTTATGCAGTTTTTTTCATTTATTTTTTTACTCCACCACAGTCTGGCGTGTTTTTCTTCCAAACAAAACTATGCTGATAATTGATATGTACTGACCTTCCTGAGAGGCAGGTTGATGATACATCAGGCCCTAGTGTGACCTTCACTGCCACAGTTATTATTTTGAGATATGTCAGGTGGTAGAACGTCAACTGTAGAGCACTTCCATCTATAATATAATCGTGCGAGATATAATTTCCAGCAAATGTTCAGATACCAATATCTACAGTATAAACCATAACTGTGCGAGATATAATTTCCAGCAAATGTTTGGACACCAATATCTACAGTTTTACCCATGATTCTGTGAGATATAATTTCTAGCAAATGTTCGGACACCAATATCTACAGTATAACCCAAGATTCTGCGAGATATAATTTCCAGCAAATGTTTGGACACCGATATCTACAGTTTTACCCATGATTCTGTGAGATATACTTTCCAGCAAATGTTCGGTCTGTGAGATATACTTTCCAGCAAATGTTCGGAACCAATATCTACAGTATAACCCAAGATTCTGCGAGATATAATTTCCAGCAAATGTTCTGACACCAATATCTACAGTATAACCCATGATTCTGTGAGATATAATTTCCAGCAAATGTTCTGACACCAATATCTACAGTATAACCCATGATTCTGCGAGATATAATTTCCAACAGATGTTTGGACACCAATATCTACAGTATAACCCATGATTCTGCGAGATGCAAATATTCGGACACCAATATCTACAGTATAACCCATGATTCTGCGAGATATAATTTCCAGCAGATGTTCGGACACCAATATCTACAGTATAACCGAAGATTCTGCGAGATATAATTTTCAGCAAATGTTCGGACACCAATATCTACAGTATAACCCATGATTCTGCGAGATATAATTTCCAGCAAATGTTCGGACACCAATATCTACAGTATAATCCATGATTCTGTGAGATATAATTTCCAGCAGATGTTCGGACACCAATATCTACAGTATAACCCAAGATTCTGCAAGATATAATTTCCAGCAAATGATCGGACACCAATATCTACAGTATAACCCATGATTCTGTGAGATATAATTTCCAGCAAATGTTCGGACACCAATATCTACAGTATAACCCAAGATTCTGCGAGATATAATTTCCAGCAAATGTTCGGACACCAATATCTACAGTATAACCCATGATTCTGTGAGATATAATTTCCAGCAAATGTTCGGACACCAATATCTACAGTATAACCCAAGATTCTGCGAGATATAATTACCAGCAAATGATCGGACACCAATATCTACAGTATTAACCAGAACTGTGTGTGATATAATTTCCAGCAAATGATCGGACACCAATATCTATAGTATAACCCATGATTCTGTGAGATATAATTTCCAACAAATGTTCGGACACCAATATCTACAGTATAACCCAAGATTCTGCGAGATATAATTTGTAGCAAATGATCAGACACCAATATCTACAGTATAAACCATAAATGTGTGAGATATAAATTCCAGCAAATAATCGGACACCAATATCTATAGTATAACCCATGATTCTGTGAGATATAATTTCCAGCAAATGTTCGGACACCAATATCTACAGTATAATGTTCGGACACCAATATCTACAGTATAACCCATGATTCTGTGAGATATAATTTTCAGCAAATGTTCGGACACCAATATCTACAGTATAACCCAAGATTCTGCGAGATATAATTTCCAGCAAATGTTCGGACACCAATATCTACAGTATAACCCATGATTCTGTGAGATATAATTTCCAGCAAATGTTCGGTCACCAATATCTACAGTATAACCCATGATTCTGCGAGATATAATTTCCAGCAAACATTTTAACACCAATCTAGGATTGACTTAAATCGCCATGATCTTATCTTTGTAAAATAAAATAAAGCAGCAAAATTCAGAAAATACATCCTAGTTAAGTGAGTTTTAATTGTTAGTACAAATATATGAATTTGTATTGTTAATATATGTATTTATTATATACTTCCCAGTGAAATAGTGAATTTTATGGTTAGAATAAACCTTATATTCTCATTGTTTATATTTTTATAACTACATTTTCTACATTTGCTTATAACAGTCATAATTCATGTCAAAGTTTAGAACTATATTCTATGCGCACTAAATATATGTAAATCACCTCACGCGCTGGCATTACTATATTTATCCGCGAATACGTTAAAGGGGAACTGTCGGAACGACACATATTTTCTGTTTGAAACAGTTTGGTAGTGTTGCATGATAAAAAGTATACAATAAATAGAATATTTGTTAGGTTGTCGTGAATATAGGATTTATTCAAATATCCTCTATCAGTTTCTTCTACTCCTGATGAGTATTGAATATAGGATTTATTCAAATATCCTCTATCAGTTTCTTCTACTCGTGATGAGTATCTTTCATTATTTACTGTTATCATTTTGTTTAAATATACTAGGTAATTGTTTTACTTGATATGCTAAAATACAAACCTTTACACTGTAGTTCCAGTACCACATACAGTGGATGTTTTGTGAGAATTTTGGATTTACTATCGGATGTGCGAACCTCTATCGTCTTTCTTCTTCTCTTCTAGAAATGATAAACAACTGTTCTATATAATTCAAAGCACGTATTTCTGTATTCAATACATTCGTTAATGAAAGAGGTTAGTGTGATTTCCGTAAACTGTGTGTAAGTTTAGTGTTGGTTAAGGGCAAAAAGGGCAATAACTGCGGAAAACATTGTCGAATCAAAATGACGATTAATTATGATCATAATCATGTGATGTTTAACAATCCTGCCAAATATGAATTGAATCCCTTCAAAAACTGATTTGTTTTGTTTTGTACGGTGTTTTACGTCATTTTCAACACATGTAAGGTCGATTTTTGTGGTGGAGGCAGTTTTCCTGGGTAGAACCAGTACTGTACACCTCCCGCCATCCGTAAGAATAGACACTTCCTCACTTAAAAATTCGAGCTCAAAGAGGGATTCGAACCTGCAGGCAAAGGTTTACAGCGCAACGTCGTTAACCATTAGGCCACGCAGACTGACACAAGAAAGTTTTATGGACAGACAGAAGGACAGACTGACGGAAAAACTATTTCTATGTCCCTCCGCTTTTCTTCGAAAAGGCTAGAGACAATAAGAAACAGTCATCTATAGCAAGATCCAAGCTGTTGCATGAAATATGAAGTAATAAAGATAAGTGTTAAAAAATATTGGTATTGGATGTGTTTATTTTTTGAGTAAAAATTGAGTTCTGACCTGGACTGCAACCTTGATTGTGACATTTACATTTTCATATTGGTGTTATCATTTGATTGGTGTCAGTGACTGTACATTTGGCGAACTTTATTGAGCCCCGTCTATGCCACGGTGTACCGGCATCACCCGTTTCCCGCTCTATTCACTTCGGGCGGTTGCATGCGCAACAATTCGGCATATGCCACATGGCCCGGTTAAAAAAGCACTGCGCATTTCGTATGTGACTGGCATATACAACAAAGTGCACCCATTGTCAATGTTGTTTTGACGAAGAAAATATGTAGAAATGAAAAACTAGAACTATCACTGAAGGTGATATTTTCAACACATGTAAGGTTATATATGATGGTCGTTTTTTTGTGTGGTGGAGACAGGCCACCCACTTTTCCTAGATAGAATCAGTACTGTACACCTCCCGCCATCCGTAAGAAACATCAATACTGTTAACCATATATTAATTGACGACTAACATAGTTTCTAAAGTTCAGATTTACAGAGTTTTGAGTAGGAAACTCACTGATTCTTTCTTGTCCTGTTCCTCTTGTTCATCCTGATCAGTGTCACTGTCGTCATCTGTAAGTACACACGTTCTACATTATCAAGCAGGTGATTCAAGTTCGGACATAATAGAATGGAGACCTTATAAACACATTGCTATTTTTAAGTTTCATTAGCACACGCTGAGGTCAAAATATAAGAATCTTTTAAGGGTATCCGGTGAAGATCGGGAATTCCAACACAAGGCATAATTGTTTTATTGGAAATGAGGCTGTCGAGGTTCCAATTAAAACAGTGATGCTGAGGGTTGAAATTTCACATTCTGAACCAGATACCCATGATTGATTTGTTGTCTTGCATATCATTTACATGCTGTGCATTGGCGTCACCAACTACTAACATTTTGCATGTTTATTTACACAATGACGGCATGTAACTGTCATTGTTGATATCAGCGCATGACTTTTATCTTATGTGTAAGATCAGGCTTTCCATCACCCATTTAAACCCTTTCCAGTATGCAAGAAAAGCCAATCCAATAGTTAAACAATTTTTTATTCACATTAATATACAACATTGGTAAATTTATATAATGAATAGAGTTCTCGTTTACACTTAAATGTGTGTATTTGTATGCATATTTTTCATGTGGGACATATAAAAACGCTTATAGGGGAGTCCTCCATATGCATGTTTTGAGAAGTCCCCTGCTGATCAAATTTTCAATACACACTATCCAGCGCTTATTCTGGAACTTCAACCTATGTTCAGAGTGGAACTGCAACTGTGGCTGGTGGGACTCCTATTTTTCCTGGGCTCTTTTTTGAAAAACCTTAGTGAGAACTTTGATTATGAAGTATAATCTATCCCATATTACATTTGAAACATGATATAGAACAAGAAATGTCACTGTGACAAATGCCCCTGAAGTGGTTTTGACCTTTGACCTCTAAGTGTGACCTTGACCTTGGAACCACACGTCGTCTTGTTGTGGTGAGCACTTGCACGAAAGCACTTCTTTTTGACCTTTGACCTCTAAGTGTGACCATGATGCCACGGACCTGGATTTTGCTCGCGACACATCTTGTTGTGGTGAGCACTTGTGCAAAGTTATTTGAAAATCCGTCAAGGAATGTCAGTTACTGTCCGGACTTGATTGGACGGACGGACTGACTGACAATGTTACTACTATATGCTACCTTCCGGGGGTACAAAACAAGAGGTCAATGACCTTGAAGCTCTACTGATCGATTTTGATTTCAGGAAGTAGTCGCTACAAACTGTTTTTTTGAAAATCTATTTTTAGCTGTGGTGGCCATCTTGAATTTCCGGCCGACCTGAAATTTTGCTAGGATCAATTAGACATCAAGAGCAACATTCCTGTGAAGTTTCATGAAAATCCGTCAAGTAGTTTCAGAGGAGTAGTCGCTACAAGTTTTCATTATATAACTCTATGTAAACAAAGATGGCCACTGACAGCCATGTTTAACATTGAATCAAAATAATGTTCGACTCGGATAACCATCATGTCATGCTGATCATTT
Source organism: Cyrtodaria siliqua (assembly GCA_037043455.1). NCBI lineage: Eukaryota > Metazoa > Mollusca > Bivalvia > Adapedonta > Hiatellidae > Cyrtodaria > Cyrtodaria siliqua. Next base: position 38,863 of record JAWPHD010009222.1, read on the forward strand.
TAGAAAAAGTCCCATATCAATATCTCTTATAGTTTTCAAGAAGTAGTCGCTACAAACTTATTTTTTAAAAATCTATTTTTAACTGTGGCGGCCATCTTGAATTTCCGGCCGACCTGAAATTTTTCTAGGATCAACTAGACATCAAGAGCAACATTCCTGTGAAGTTTCATGAACATCCGTCAAGTAGTTTCAGAGGAGTAGTCGCTACAAGTTTTTACTATATAACTCTATGTAACCAAAGATGGCCACTGGCAGCCATGTTTAACGTCGAATCAAAATAATTTTCCACAAGGATCTACATCATGTCATGCTCATCATTTTAGAAAAAGTCCCATATCAATATCACTTATAGTTTTCAAGAAGTAGTCGCTACAAACTTATTTTTTAAAAATCTATTTTTAGCTGTGACGGCCATCTTGAATTTCCGGCCGACCTGAAATTTTTCTAGGATCAATTAGACATCAAGAGCAACATTCCTGTAACGTTTCATGACAATCTGCCAAGTAGTTTCAGAGGAGTAGTCGCTACAAGTTTTTACTATATAACTCAATGTAAACAAAGATGGCCGCTGGCAGCCATGTTTAACGTCGAATCAAAACGATTTTCAACAAGGATCAACATCATGTCATGCTGATCATTTTAGAAAAAGTCCCATATCAATATCACTTATAGTTTTCAAGAAATAGTCGCTACAAACTTGTATTTTGAAAATCTATTTTTAGCCATGGCGGCCATCTTGAATTTCCGGCCGTCCTGAAATTTTGCTAGGATCAATTAGACATCAAGAGCAACATTTTTGTGAAGTTTCATGAAAATCCGTCAAGTAGTTTCAGAGGAGTAGTCGCTACAAGTTTTCATTATATAACTCTATGTAAACAAAGATGGCCGCTGGCAGCCACGTTTAACGTCGAATCAAAACGATTTTTGATAAGGACCAACATCATGTCATGCTGATCATTTTAGAAAAAGTCCGATTTCAATATCACTTATAGTTTTCAAGAAGTAGTCGCTACAAACTTGCATGAAAATCTATTTTTAGCCATGGCGGCCATCTTGAATTTCCGGCCGACCTGAAATTTTGCTAGGATCAATTAGACATCAAGAGCAACATTTCTGTGAAGTTGCATGAAAATCCATCAAGTAGTTTCAGAGGAGTAGTCGCTACAAGTTTTCATTATATAACTCTATGTAAACAAAGATGGCCGCTGGCAGCCATGTTTATCGTCAAATCAAAACGATTTTCGACAAGGACCAACATCATGTCATGCTGATCATTTCAGAAAAAGTCCCATATCAATATCACTTATAGTTTTCAAGAAGTAGTCGCTACAAACTTGTATTTAAAAAATCTATTTTTAGCTTTGGCGGCCATCTTGGATTTCACATCAACATGAATTTTTGCTAGGATCAACATTTTTGTAAAGTTTTATGAATATCCATCCAGTAGTTTCAGAGGAGTAGTCGCTACAAATAAAAGTTAACGGACAGACGGACGGACAGACAGACGGACGGACGGACGACGGACGCCGCACCACGGCATAAGCTCTGCTGATCTCTGATCAGTAGAGCTAAAAACTGTACAAGGCTGAAGCATGTAAATATGTTTTAATCCATCACCCTATTGACTTATACTGCTAAGATATATACCCAATGCTTATAACTTCAAAAGATATTTATTTATAAGTTAGATATGATAAACAGTACGAGAAGATAAGGCTGGATGGGTTAGTGAGAGAATGAATGAGAAAGAGAGAAAGGAATTAGAATGCCCTATCAATGTGCTTGGTAGAACAAACATGTATAACGCAATTTTTACCTAAAACAGTTGGCGCAGACAGATCAAAGGACCTGGCAGCATTCAAATCCCCTTCTAGCCGTACTGTCAATCTCCTGTCTGAAATGGAGCAATTCAATAATAACAATCTCCTGTCTGAAATGGAGCAATTCAAAAATAACAATCTCCTGTCTGAAATGGAGCAATTCAATAATAACAATCTCCTGTCTGAAATGGAGCAATTCAATAATAACAATCTCCTGTCTGAAATGGAGCAATTCAATAATAAAAATCTCCTGTCTGAAATGGAGCAATTCAATAATAGCAGTTTCTTGCCTCAAATGGAGTAATTCAATAACAGCAATCTCCTGTCTGAAATGGAGCAAGCCTTTTACAGCAGAGATGGAGCAACTCCCACAAGGACTGGTTTCCGATGTGTCAAGGAACCTGAGGGCAGTTTCAAATGCAGCATCATGCGCCCTCGCATTACTGGACCTGTGTTTGTAAGTTTTACAAACTTGATTTTCCCCTCAGGGTGTAGCATTTCTTAAAGGGGTTGTTGCACTATTGTGGAACTAGCTTCATTTAAAAAGGCTTGAAAAAACTGAACGAATTATCAAAATATAAAAAATACAGGAGATATGATCTTTTAAAAAATTTCAAAAATTCTCAAATGGTGGCAGCCATCTTGGATTGATGACGTATCCCGACTTTTTACCATTTATTGCATATTGATAAATATCATTTAAAATGAAGAATATCACTGCAAATACATGTAAATCATAAAAATAGCATACACAGTATAAATATTTTACTTTGTATTTATAATTAAATACATTTATTTGCTTTAAACACTATTTATTATCTATTTTCCATATAAGGAAAAATGCGCGATGATGTCATCATTCAAAGATGGCTGCCTCCATTGGCGTCTTCTTGCACATTTTCAAAAGATCATATCTCCTGTATTTTTTAAGATATTGTGATAATTTTTTAAGCCCTTTTAAACGAAACTAGTTCCAGAATAGTGCAACATCCCCTTTAACCCTTAACCCACTAAGCACGACTATAATAGCCTTTGCATCCATTGTAAACCCAGATCAGGCTGATCAGGGTTTACAATGTCTGGCTGGTGATCAGTCATTTCCCCCAAAACACCCCTTTGTCACATAAATGGAATGATCTTAATTCAAAGAAAGAAACAGATACCCCTTGCTATTGCTTCACATATTAATAAGGAAGTTGTCTTTCGAATTTTAATTTAATTATTTTTTACAATTCCAAGGGGCATAACTCTGGAATTACTGAGGCACTGATTATCAAACTTGGCCGAGACTTTGTGCCCATATACACTTTGACCAAGTTTGGAGAAGAATTACTCAAGTAAGAGTCCGGAGAACGTTAATTTTGTGTATTTGTTCTATCCAAGGGGCATAACTCTGGAATTACTAAAGTGATGGGGCTGATTATTGAACTTGTCCGAGACATTGAGCTCATATCCTTCTTTACCAAGTTTGGAGAAGACTGGATATTAATTACTCAAGTTAGAGTCCAGACAACATTTTCGACATGTTCAGGCGGGGAGACGGTAACACTACATGACCTTGCACCTGTATTCGTATGGCAGGGGCATAAAAGATAATTTTACCCCCAGGGTGGTGCTATTTTTTACCCCATAATATGAACTAAACATGAGACTTTCAAAGTAATTGAGATGTTTTATGAAAAATATAAATGTCAACGACCAATCAGTTTTTGAGAATTTGTTTCGTTTGTAGCTTGAATTGTGTTCAATGTTAGCTGTTTAAAGGGACACATGGCAATCTTGAAATGTTTAAAACTCACAGTGTCCACTTAGTTTTTCTACATAACTTGTATTGTTTCAGTCATTTATATTTATAATAAGAATATGACAATGCAAATTGTTAAAACATATCACTAACTGTTGATTTTATTGCACCAATAATGTACTGAAACATTAATTTTGGTCAAAAAAAGACAAACTGAAAACTCAACATTTTATTTAATTACATGCAAGCAGGTTAGTCAAAAAGATACTGGATTAATAAATCGAGAGTCTTATTCTTGATACAAACATTATGATAGTCATGAGTCACTTTCAAGATAATATTACCCACCATGGGTGTTTTGTAGCATGATTTGTGATTAAAGTAATCTAAAGTTGAAACTTTAAGGCAGACAGACTTACCACATGCTTCCCTGTAAGCATTTGTCTGCATGTAGAGAACAAAGAGTGGGTGGGGTAAATACTGGGCTGTCTGATGTTCTTCCCTTACTGCATCAAATGGCATCTTCAGGTACTCCTGTACTGGCTTGGTCGACTGAAGTAAGTGGCAGTTATGAAACTTAGAATGCTTTTTTGTATACATACAGACTTGTACAGAATGATGGCCTGTAATACAGGTTAATATATTTCATTTTTGAGTGTCGTGAGAGTGGCTCCGGAATACAAGTGACCACTACTGCAGGAGACAAGAGTCAGAATGACAGATCAACACAAATGAGGATATTTAATCTTAAATAAAATAAATGTAAAACGAAAATTAATCAATTCAACAACATGTAAAACTGTAGGTCAGGTTATATCAAGCATTTAGTTGTATGACCAAGATGCAATTAAGACTTAAGTTTGAATGATCTAGACCATATAGTTAGCGAGAAACAGAGCTAAACACAAAATTTGAACATAAAATCAATTATGACCATCTAGTAAACTTTAAAGTAGGTGTATATTGAAAATAGATGCACGCGTTGACTAATATATATATATATATATATATATTCAAAATAGGCGTATAAAGCTTAGTGTTTTTCCTTATATAAGTTGTACCGAAAAACAGTGCCATTCCCAATGGCAAAAAGTATGTTTTCTTCCCAACTGCAGTGAAAAAAAATCCCAATCCATTTTTTTTTTAAATATTTAGAGTGAAAATGTATTCTTTTAGGTGAGGGTAATGAAATACTTCAAGAGAATGCGTATGCAAAGTATTTAAACATAAAATATTGCTTTTGCTTGATAGTGAAAAATTAAGGCAAAACAATGCGAATTTTCCCAATTGACTGGGTACCGGTACCATTCCCAAAATGGCGAAAAAACACGCAAAGCATTGTTTAAATAAATTACTAAAAGTGCAGGATACCTGAAGGATTGTGTTGAGTTTTGGTTGCAGATTTTCCAGATAGTCCTGCTTTGTTTTGATGTCACTCTCTATATCTTCTTTCCTCTTCTGTGCTTCCTGCAGCTTTTCTGCGAGTCTAAAATGCATTGAAACTAATTCAGTACAGATTTATACATCTGAGTGTCAATGAAATGAAATGGCATTTCAAGGACTCGCTGAATTTCAGACATATAACCGCAGTGCTCAAAGAAAATTATTTTAAGAGACAGGCCCAGGGCTTGTTGCTTCTGAAAATGGACAGGCCCTGATTTAAAATGGACAGGCCCTGATTTAAAATGGAAAGATCGAATATTTTTTTCTTAGTGGAAATGTGTCTTTATTCTCTTTTATAGCACACATTTATTACGTATGTATTACTCAAACTCAGAACCTCCCCTGACTATATTTTTCTTTTTGTTACCACTTTATGCTCCCTAGTCAGCAGACTTATTTATCACTTAGAATAGAATATTACATTGAAATTTACAACCGATGCAAAGGAGAGTATTAGCACTTTTGCCAAACGATAATAAGCAGAGCCGACTTGGTGAAACTGGAGCCGAACTTGGAGCCAAATTTTTATTATCAGGTTTTATTAGACTATCAGGGCCTCCTCTGGCTATATTTTTCATTTTGTCACCACTTTCTCCAAGTTAAAGAATTAGGAGCCTACTGTAAAATTCATTTAAAAGTAGAATTCCAGGAACTCCTTACACATGATAAAAGAAAGAATGATGGATTAAATGAATAGAAATGTTTTTCTTATTCGATTATGTAAAAAAACAACACGAAATTACATACCATCCGAACTACTATGACACCGCACTTTTACGGCCCGAAAATGTCAAACATTCAATCGAGATACCATCAATTAGGAACTTTTTTCATGCATTAATGTGTTTTGAGTGACAAAAATGGTATTTATTATCAAAGAGGAAAGAAAACACAACCCTAATAGCAAGATAATGTAGTTTTACGTCAGAAATTGTCGATCTCTAAGTTGTGACAAACTGCGCGACACGACTCCAGGCAAAATATTCAAACTTCTTTTTGTTTCAATTTGTGTGTAACACATTTTAATTACTTTATTGCAAGTGTTTTCATAGTTCAGAATACACATGGGAGTATTTTGTCTTCAGGATCTTGAGATCAAGTAAAAAAAAAAAAAAATTTTTTTTTTTTTTTTTTTAGACAGGCCCGACGGGCTCCTTGTTTGCAAAATGAGACAGGCCCGGAATGGATTTCGAGGAACCCCGGGCGTCGGGCTATCCTATTCTTGGAGCACTGAACCGTTGTAATAATTATACATTACTGGTCTAAACTGTAGACATGCCACAGGCACACTTAAAACTTGAACTGAAAATAATGCTTTTAACTTTTATACAAGTGTTATAAATAGAGGATCTTACATGAGTACTCATTCATTATTGAATTGATTAAACAAGTTGGCAAAATGATATAATGCGTGGCTCTTGCCGAGCATTATATCATTTTTGCTAACAAGTTTAATAAAATCAATAATGAATGAGAATGAATGTTAGATTCTATTTATCACATAACTCACATATCGCCTTTTATTGCATTTTGCCTGTCGCTTTAACACGCGAAACCGACATAAACCATGGGAATTGGATCATACAGACATTATCGTTTTTTTTTGACAGAGCGTACTAGGCTCATTTGCATACTTATATAACTAGTGGTATATCGAAAATATAGAATGGTGTTATTCCACTCCCACACCGTATGTTATGTGATAATGTTCTGTACAGTTTTTAAGAAATGTTAATACAAAAACGTTAAGAATAATTAACACTAAACGGGTCTATGGGTACACTTTACAAGTACTCTTGATTTCTCTGAGTTATTACGTGCTTTGTTCTGCATTATCGAGAAGAAATTATAACATTTTTATACATACAACACTTAAACATTTTAAAGTGTATGCAATAAATAACGGCAGCCATCTTGGACGACAAACCATGACAACAGGTACAAATCTAACAGGGTATCATTCAAGAAACGATGTGGCCAAGTTTCAATTAAATTGGTTGAACTGTTTTAGTGGAGATGTCAAATATTTATATGAGAATAAAGGAATTAAGTGAATCCGCTAGGCTATTTACATAAGAGCTGGGGGCTGGCATGGCACAGTGGATAGCGTAGTGGATTTGCAACAACAGGAAACGGGTTCAAAGCCTCAACAGCCCCACTGTTGTCACAAGCACTTTCCCTTAGCCTCATCCATCATATGGGAAAGTAAACTAGGCGGTCCCATGTATAGGAGTCTATCCACCGAGCACATAAATCTACTCATTAGTAGGAGTAGGGCAGGTTCCCAGATTCATATGTATCCTTTCCCTCTCTCTTGGACAACTCTAAATAACCTAAAATGTGTTGACGGGCTGTTACACAAAATATTCAGACCCCAAAAAATCAATTTCACAAGAATAGAGCAGGATTAAAGTGAATTCATGGAAACTTACTGCTGTCTTAGCTCCAACTCCCAGTCAAGCCTGGCAAGCGTCTGTTGATGCAGATCTGTCTTGGTGACTTCCTGCCAGAACACAAACACAACATGGAGTCATGCTTCTTACATTGCGATACGTAGCAGGGTCAACGGTCAGTTTATAGAATATTGTTACATTTATACAATAATCAAAACACGTTAAGTTGTTAGCATACCCAAAATCAGGAAAAATTATGAATATAAGCTTGATTGACAGATTGGAATTATGTATAATGTATAGGCTCCATGATTTTACTTAGTCTCGTTCTGACAGGCTATAAAAAACAACAAAGATAAATGTGTTGATTTGCTGTTAAACTACCATTCAATTCCATCAAAAAACTATTTTTCACTTTTCTCTTCAATAAGGTGAAATACATAATGAAACAAAGGAGAAAATGGTGTACATATGAAAAACAAATGGCAGATTGTACTTACAGGTTTGGCTATTTCTGGTGGAGCCTCCTCATAGAAGTTCTCTACTGGAACCAGGTCTATCTCCTCATCCTTTGACCTGACGGTACAGATAATATTACAATATAAATATAGCGGATACCAGGGTTCCCACCCTTATTGGAAGGCCAAATTTAAGGACTTTCAAGGACCCTTTTCCCAAAATTCAAGGACTAATATTCGCGCAATGTAATGCCCAAAACAGCAACAAATATTCTAGGAACGCACAACCAATAGCCATTTTCGGGATGAACAGCAAATATCCAGAATTTAAGGACTTTCAAGTACCTTATCAGATATTCAAGCACTTTCCAGGCTTTGATATTTTTTTTTCAAATTCAAGTACTTTCAAGGATTTCAAGGACCCGTGGGAACCCTGGCAGGGCTTTCCCCAGCCATTTATGGCGTGGCGGTGCCGCGATGCCTTCAACTCAGAAAGTGACTTACCGCCACGCCTTAATGTAGCCGCGATGCTTTAAATCCCTTGCCGCGATCCCTTAATCCTATCAATATATACAATTTTCCCTTACTGAACAGCTGATTACCTGGCTGTGTGTAAACTGCCTGAAGCTATGACGCGTGTTGATGCAGTAAAGGCGGTCACGTGGTACTCAATACACAGGGCTTGTGTTATGCCTGGCAGGTTATATGCTAAGTGTTAAGTAAACAAAAGATGATTAGGGGAGTGAGTGCCGCTAATTAAATTTGGTTTATTGCCCAAATTGGTCATGATTAAAGGAGAGCAGTATCGTTGATTGGTATTTGTAACGCATGGGGCTAAATGACGGGTTTATGGATAATTTAATTGAACGTACGTTTATCGTGTATTAGTAGGATGAATTTACGAACACTAATCAATGTTTTAATCGTCAGCTTTGTCGGTAAGTATAATGAATGAGGTAGATATTTTGTAATTATTTAATAATAACTCAATCAAGTAATTAAGTTAGCATATTTAACTGATTTTTTATCTTGATAGTTACGCTAATTAATCGATATTTTCGGGAACTTTAAAGAGAAATCGTCAGTTTGCTTATTGAAGTTCAGTGAAGATTTTGTAATGATAGAATTTTTTCTTTATTAAATAATTAAGGTTGCCACCAATTGCATTTGGTATTAGAATAGCATTTTTTATTAAAAGATTTTGAAATAAAAATATAATAAAATATGTTTTTTTATTATTTCATTCATTCTTTCTGATACCAGATATACGCCAAATCTCTTCTTTTCAACTGCCATTAAAAAAAAAAATTGACGTGGGGTATCACCCCATTCCCCCATTCCCACACCCATCCCACTTTGTACGCAAAAAATGCCACCACTCCTTAAAAAAATCCTGGGGAAAGCCCTGCCTGGGATACAGACATTTTGTGTGTTTTAATGAATGGTAGTTAAAATGTTATTTTGAATCTACATGCATGAAGTATAGGGTTAAAGTGTCTTTATTTTTCATTTTGAGATGGTATAATGATTGCTAATTTTGTTAAATGGTGAGGAGTCTGAGATAAAGCTGTTAAAACAAAATTAAGACCATTAAACAGTTGATATATTGTCTCAACAGTACAGTCTGTTTAACTCTATTCTAACGCATTTTAACCAGGAAATGCATCTATCTAAAGCTGTTCAAACGTTTCAAATCAACGGTCGAACGTCATTCGATGCGGGCCGCCATCTTGATTTATTTGACGTCAGTTTGTTTACACGTTACTATGATGATCAAGGCAAAATCAGAGTTTAGGATATGTTTATGGAGATTAGGTGGAGCATTTTTATACGTATTGTGATACTCACTTGAACTCTAGACATTTGGTGATTTCCTTTTCTAGATGCATCACTTCATACAGGAGATTCTGGACCTGGAGGTGACACTTGTCTATCCTCTGCTTAGCCTACAAACATAATAACATCTCAGTGAGATGTTTTACCCGTGACAATTATCGATAACTTAGTAATCATTTCACCGAAAATTTAACAGCTTACATTAACACGCTTACGTCCCAGAAATTATTGTTGAACTCTGCAAACTGCAGGATTAAGTCAGTTTTTGGTAACGCCAACTTTTGCATTAATGTTTTTATGAGTTTTTGATGCTTCATGGATTTTTCACGGAAAACCCATTATTAATTAAGGATATAGACAAGAAGCATGCAATGTCGAGTTCAAGCTTATTCCTATATGCAATAAGCAGTCGAAAGACATTTAAACCATTATACAGTAAATCAGAAAAATATTCTTACTTCGCTATATCATATTGTATAAATTTCATCAATATTCAGTGTCGCTGCCGTCAAAGAAAACATTGTTACTTACATAGTGCATTCCTTTCCGAACATTTTGTATCGAATCAAAAATGATCACCTGAGCGTTGAATGATATGGAATAAAATACTGTCACATAAGACTCATAAGAGATTAATATGTACAGTGCCATTGTATTCTCTTATTGCTCTTTTGTTTCATTTACAGTTTTATGAAATACAGTCAAACCTGGTCGTACGACCACCTGTTTTAAGCGACCACCTGCTGTAAGCGACCACATTGAGTTCCTCACGACGATATTTGCTATTAAGTTATACTGCAATAAGCGACCACCTGTCTAATACAACCAACGACCGTGTGATCCAAAAGACGCGGTCGTAACTAACGTCTTAACTTACCTCAGTCGTACCATCTTTGACCTTCTGACATTGTAAAATGATGGATAGCCTCGTCCGGTATGCAAGAAAAGCGAGTCGGTTTAACTTATCTCACTCGTACCATATCTAACCTTGACAGGGTACATGTATATGTGTGAGTCTGTTTCACTTACCTCAAACGTACCATCTCTGACCTTCTTACAGTGTATATTAGCCAGTCTGGTTAACTAACCTTGCTTTTACCATCTCTGCCCTTCTGACTGTATATAAGCCAGACTGTTTAACTTACCTCGCTTGTACCATCTCTGACCTTCTTACAGCGTATATGTGCCAGCCGGTTTAACTTTTTTAACATGACTATTTGTAACATGCCTTCCATTCTTTTGTTATCTATCTCAGCTTTCTGCAAAAAAAATATGTTTAGATGGACACCTCGAAATCTTGACATTGTTTTGTTGCTTTGGAATTATTTTGAGTTGAACTGAATTGGGTTTTATGGGGCACCAGCACATACAGGTCGAGGAATGAATATACTAAACCATTCACCTTCCGCTTAAATAAAAATATAAATAAACAGTTCTAATAATGTAAACAGTAATCTCTAAGGCTAAATAAAATTATACCTGAGTTTACTGTAACCCGACCGACCCTCTGAAAACACCCCCTACTCCTTTTTTTTTTACTTAAAAAAGAAAAAAAATGAAAAAAAAAATGAAAAAATAATTATGTTCATGCGATCACGGCCGACTCATGTGCTCATTGTCCAGGACTGGAAGAGGATCAGTTCCAACAGCAGGACTCCTGCTGTTGGAACTGACCCTCTTCCAGACTTGCAAAAAATAAATTAAACTGTTTTACCCCTTTGCAATAATTGCAAGTGATTGGGAAAAGAGTCAGTTGTTGCCCGGCTTTTGGGAAACAATAAAACATACACAAATTCATATTGTTATCTATCGTAGTTTTTAAAATACCACATTTCCCCATTCATCAAAGCTCATCGCCACCTTAAATGTAACTTCAACAAAAAATAAAATAAAAAAATAAAATGCCTACCTACCTACCCGGTTTTTTTCAGCAATGTTACAGTAAACACAGGTATAATTTCATTTGGCCTAAACAGTGTTTAAATGAACTTTACATCTAATAGAGGTTTTGTAATCAAGTGATTTCATGTTGCAAACTTTCAGATTTGTGAGAAGAAAATTACTTGCTTAAGGAAAAAGAACTGAAATCTGAGGATTTAATACATGTTGTCCTGAATTTAAGCAGAATGCATTAAGTGTTTGAGCAAACTCCTCAATATCACAGTGACACTGATATACATAAATTACTAGTCTATCATACAATTAACCATGACTTAGCACTTGATTTGATATTCTATATATATATTTGCAAAACTACAGGGTTTTTTTTCGGAAAAAGGAGAAGAGGCCCAGGCCCTTCACTAGGGGGAGAAAATGCACGATATTCGAGTTAAAGGGGAAAAAAATAATGTGACTTCGATACATAGGGGGAACAGTGTATTAGGCAGAAATTGAAGATTTGGGTATGTAAATATGCAAAAGAGGTACATCTGAATTAATACTTTTTTAGGGGAATGTTCTCAGCCAAAGAAGGGAAAAAGTAGTCTGTTTTGCTAGGGAAAGTGGCTGAATATACGTTAAAGAAGGAAAAAAAGGCCTGAACTAGTACAACTCCCGTAGTTTTACACACACAAAAAATGTTTGGTTTATTGATAGTAAAATGTAATAGACAATTAGGAACTTGAAGAGTTGACTATTAAAGAGTGGTAAGTCCACCCTTGAAAAATATCTGTTTGTTGTTCCCGACCCAGGATTTCATAAATCGGTAGGTAGCAGGGTCTTCCACAGAAATTATTTAAGGAATAGAGGAAAAATTAATTTGAATGTCATGGGGTGGGTGAGCGAGTGAGATACCCTTCGGGTGACCAATATTTTACGGATCATGATTTATTTAGATGAAATTTAAAGTATATTTCAACTGTAAATGAATGCCTTTTAAGAAGTATAGCCTACAAGTTGCTATTTATAGACAGGTATAATGCATTTTGGAGATTTATTAGAGTTTTTAAGGGATAGGGCAGGCAGATCAAATGATAGGGTGTTAATTAAGGAGTAGGGGGAAATTAGATTTTAGAATTAAGGGATAGGGGGATTATGCTCTTAAATGGCCTGTGGAAGACCCTGGGTAGGTAGATGATTTTTTTATTGATTTTTTTGCAAAAGACAGTAAATACCTTAAACAAAATAAAGAAAAATATACTGAAGATAGCAACAACAAAACAAGAGGCCCTCTGGACGCTCTACTGGCTAACATGGCTCTTATAACATCAATGAAGCGAGTGACTGCCATTTATGTTTTATTGGAAGTTTCGGGCAAAAAACAGCTTTTTGACTAAATCAAGGGCCATAACTAAAGAATCTGGTAAAGCTTGGTAAAGATGAAAAATAAAGGCCCTACCGTATTAATGAGGCAAAATATAGCATTTTAACTAAATCAAGAGCCATAACTCCTCTGTTACTGGTCCGACTGGTCCAACATAGAAAAAAAAAGAAAAGAAAAAAAGAAAGAAAAAAAGGTAAACAAATTTAAAAAAATAGAAAAAAAAAAAAAAAAAAAAAAGCCATAACATCTGCTAAAGTTTGGCTAAGATCAGATGCAAAATAATACATGAGAGCTCTGTGCCATGTGGTTCCAGAGAAGAAGATTTTTTCAGTTTTTGCCTATACAAGCCGAAGTAAAAATGTGACCCCCAGGGTGGGGCCAAATGTGACCAATGGGTCACCATTTGAACAAACTTGGTAGAAGACCATAAGCTAATAGCAAATGCAAAATATTAAATCTCTGGCTCTTGCAGTTTCAGAGAAGAAGATTTTTTAAGTTTTTCCCTATAAAACATGTGACCCTTGGGGCGGGGTCAAATGTGACCCAAGGGTCACCATTTGAACAAACTTGGTAAAGGACCATAAGCTTATAGCAAATGCAAAATATTAAACCTTTGGCTGTTGCAGTTCCAGAGAAGAAGATTTTTTTTCAGTTTTTCCCCATACAAGCATTTATGTAAAACTGTGACCCCGGGGTGGGGCAAGATGTGACACCAGGGTCACCATTTGAACAAACTTGGTAAAGGACCATAAGCTTATAATAAATGTAAAATATCAAACCTCTGGCTCTTGTAGTTTCCGAGAAGAAGATTTTTAAAAAAAAGATCCTATAGAAGTCTATGTAAAACTGTGACCCTTGGGGCGGGCACAAATTTGACCCCAGGGTCAGCATTTGAACAAACATAGTAGAGGACCATAAGCTGATGCTACATGTAATACATGAGAGCTCTGTGCCATGTGGATCCAGAGAAGAAGATTTTTTTTCATTTTTGCCTATACAAGCCTATGTAAAACTGTGACCCCCGGGATGGGGCCAAATGTGACCCCTGGGTCACCATTTGAACAAACTTGGTAGAGGACCACAAGCTTATAGCAAATGCAAAATATTAAACCTCTGGCTCTTGCAGTTTTAGAGAAAAAGATTTTTTAAGTTTTTCCTATACATGTCTATGTAAAACATGTGACCCTTGGGGCGGGGCCAAATGTGACCCGAGGGTCACCATTTGAACAAACTTGGTAAAGGACCATAAGCTTATAGTAAATGTAAAATATCAAACCTCTGGCTGTTGTAGTTTCCGAGAAGAAGTGAAGAAAAAAATCCTATATAAGTCTATGTAAAATTGTGACCCCCGGGGCGGGGACAAATTTGACCCCAGGGTCACCATTTGAACAAACTTAGTAGAGGACCATAAGCTGATGCTACATGTAAGACATGAGAGCTCTGTGCCTTGTGGTTTCAGAGAAGAAGATTTTTTAAAGTTTGTTCCTATATGTCTATATGAAAAACATGCAAAACCTCAATATACAAACATGGGGCAGGGCCATTTTTGACCCCGGGGACTTTATTTGAACAAACTTGATAGTCTAGGCATTGGCGATCATTTTAAAAGAAAAACTGTTGAAATATGTCCAGCGGTTCTGGAGAAGAAGATTTTTTATGGTTTCGATCATATATGGTAATGGCAGCCATCTTGGATGTAGCGCTGACCTAATTATAACAAATCTAAAAAGCATTCATCTAAGGATCATCCAAGTGAAGTTTGGTCAAAATTAGCCAAGCGGTTTCTGAGGAGAAGTTGTTTGAAGAAAAGTTAATGGATGGACGACGGACGGACGATTGAAGACGGACAACACACCATCCCATAAGCTCTGCTGGCCCTTGGCCAGTAGAGCTAAAAATTGTTAAAGAAATGCTATAAAATGTTTTGGGTAGGGCCCTTTTTTGTGGGTGCATGTAAGTAGGGAAACAATGAATCAACATTTTTTTACGGTCTGTCTAATGGCAAGAACTATGCTGTTAAGACTAGTTTTATGTGATTTGCACTCATCAGTGACATGATGGATCTCAGTTCGGAATTGAACTGAACTGAAGTTTTACGGAGCACCAACACAAAATGGTTATATGGCGCCAACAGGAATGAACATTCCAGACTCAGTCTCCATGTACATCTAGATAAAAATGTGCAGAATGGGTCTAGAACTTACTCACTTTGAGCTTTTATTTATAATGTAATAAAATAAAAACTCAAAACAAAAATAAGCTTACAGAATTTTTGCCTTTGGACTCCTTCATATGTTTGATCTCACTGATAGTTCTCTGTATGTCTTCACAGGCAGATTTAAACAGTTCTACATCCTTGTCCACATCTCGATGTGTCACTTCCTCTTCCTCTGCATAGAACAAAGACCGGCCTGAATATGTGTCCGCTTCCACCTAAACGTGTAGAAGACAGTGCATTAGTCAGCCAACCATGCAGCTTTGTTTTGCATGGCCAATTGTGAACATTCTCAGGCAAAATTTGGTGGGTGTGGGGCAAAAAAAATCAACACTGCCCCTCCTACTTTATCAATATTGATCTATTTTGGATTCATTGATGGAAGAAAGATTGACATTTAACACAGGAAAACAAATATTTGCAAGTTGTTTTTTTGTTTGTTCTTTAGAACTATTAATTAAGCAGTAATAAAAATTGATGACAAAATTGCACAATAAACATTTTTTTTTCATAAACATAATTTCCGCCAACGGTCGAAATCACATGACGGTAGTAACAGATAGAAAGACTGGTGATAATGGGTACCCGGTGGTCCGGTTAGCTCAGTTGGTAGAGCACTCGCCCTGTAAGCGAGGGGTCCCTGGTTCAAGTTACGTACCAGCCGCACTTTTCCTATCCTCGGCCTCCTAGTTTTCGCACACTTAGCGATAATTGGTATCATAATATCAGTGAAAAGTATACAGTGAACCTAATAAGATGCTCGATGGAATAAACTATTCAGTCTGCAGCAAAAACTACCTAGACAATTATCAAATTTAATTTACTTTTCATCTGATAAGATTTGTAAATGTATGACCTACATATTTTTACTTGCGGTAAGTGGCTTTAGTTTTCGCACACTTAATTTAATTATTTTTTTCCCCATGATGCAGTGTTTTCATACGGGTAATTTTATGCAAATGAGTTGACCTGATGTTATGTAAAATTCCAACACAGAAAAAATAGCAAAGTATCCATTAATATTTTACTTTAAAAGAAGAAAACAATGCCTTGTATTTGCTTTGTGTTGTTATAAAGAAAAAAATACATTCATCATCTCGGAAAAGAATAGTTTGTAAATTGTTTACATCTGCTGTGTTCAAAACATGGCAGCCAACTTAGGTCACATGTCAGTCACGAAAGTTTTGGGGCAAACAGTTATGAAATAACCTTTTGGGGCAAACAGTTATGAAATAACCACTTGCCAGATGGCTTTTTTACATAAACACCGATATTGCGTCATCGTTTTTTGCAGGTACCCGCCATTGACTTGACCCAATTCCATTTCTTATTTAAGATGAAAGAGGTTGATGAAAACGCAATTTGTTTAGGGTTAAAGAAAGATAAAATATCAAATCCATATAGTATCGAAAAATAATATTAATATTCCTGAATTTTCTTTTAAGGGAAAGTATTTAATGATAAATACACCGGTAGATGGAGGAAAATGCGAATGTACATAGAGCTGAAAATCGCTTCAGTTTTGTTTTTGATGCTTTGAACTATAGGCTTAGCAGACGGACATCAAAAGTGA
Organism: Cyrtodaria siliqua; assembly: GCA_037043455.1. NCBI lineage: Eukaryota > Metazoa > Mollusca > Bivalvia > Adapedonta > Hiatellidae > Cyrtodaria > Cyrtodaria siliqua. The sequence continues at coordinate 55,607 of JAWPHD010009222.1, forward strand.
TTACAGAATTCACACAAGAAACACGCGCATACGTCATTTCCTGAATCGTCCGAAATCACAAGGTGTGCGAAAACAGATGGTTCGACGATACTTGGTTTATTTCATTGCCGACGACGATAATTCGGTGAACGTGGGGCTTCCTGGTCAAATCGTACTTAAGTCAAATCGTACTCAGGTCAAATCGTACTATTTTGGTCAATTCACTCTCACTTTTCGGTCAAATCGTACTCATGGCAGGTCAAATCACTCTCATGCTATTTATGAGTACGATTTGACCAACATAATGAGTACGATTTGACCAAAATAATGATAACGATTTGACTTTTTATCAAAAACGTTTACTAGTTTATATATATGATGCAGAACGTAAAAATAAATTATATTAAAAAAATTCTTCATTGTTGATTAATTAGTCAATGTTGAGTGCAAAATGTAAGTTGGTTATATCTGGTATATTTTATTGTGTATTGTTATATTAAACTGTTGTTTGTAATAGTGTGTTTTGTAATATTGAATGTCAGCCATTTATATGTAGTATGGCTAATGGAATTATGAAAATTGTCAATTGAATGTTTAATAAAGTTGGAAACTTGAATACATCATGTACAGTAGCATGTATATTATTAACTGGGAGCTCGACTTATAAAGTTAGAAAGTGTCCATTCTTACGGATGGCGGAAGGTATACCGTACTGGTTCTACCCAGGAAAAATGGAATGGTCTGCCAATCGAACGTCATATAGAGCCTAAAATAAAGTACGTCATGCTGTGACGTAGAACACCATTCAAACAAGCAAACAAAGACATTATTAACCGATTGTCATTACTAAATGCCAACTTTAGGGTACGGATCGTCTCTGGTATGTCGTCATGTAGGCCAGATATGGAGCTATGATATAACCTAGATGAAGTAATGTGCAAAAAAGTAAACAACCTTGTACTGTTTCTAATCGTATGACTCATGTATTGAATCATGTGTGTAGTCATGTAGAGGTTATCTTCAACTATTGGCAGTGAATATAAAGATATGCAAATTAGTTGACAACTAAAGCAAACATATGCCTCGTCACGAAGAGTTACGACATAACTTCTAGCATATTAATATATAAATGAACGTCTACGATAACAAATCCATTAATTAATTCAGATCACGGAACTAATACAATACCAAGAAACCAAGGAATGAGATATTGAATATTATGTTGATACTTGTACACATGTCACTGTAATAAACAATGTAGTAATATGGAACGCCAATGCTGCCTTCTGATGGTACTGGTCCGTGTGTTCTGTGCATTTACCAAGTTGTTCTGTGTTAACTACCTTTTGTCCTGTAGAAACATCATTTTGTTCTGTAAATTTGTCATTATGTTATGTGCATTTACTAACTCGTTCTGTACAAACGACATTTTGTTGTGTGCCTACATCATTTCGTTCTGTGCATTTGTCATTATGTTATGTGCATTTACTAACTCGTTCTGTACTAACGACATTTTGGTGTGTGCATACATCATTTCGTTCTGTGCATTTATCATTATGTTATGTACTAACGACATTTTGTTGTGTGCATACATCATTTCGTTCTGTGCATTTGTCATTATGTTATGTGCATTTACTAACTTGTTCTGTACTTACGACATTTTGTTGTGTGCATACATCATTTCGTTCTGTGCATTTGTCATTATGTTATGTACTAACGACATTTTGTTGTGTGCATATATCATTTCGTTCTGTGCATTTGTCATTATGTTATGTGCATTTACTAACTCGTTCTGTACTAACAACATTTTGTTGTGTGCATACATCATTTCGTTCTGTGCATTTGTCATTATGTTGTGTACTAACGACATTTTGTTGTGTGCATACATCATTTAGTTCTGTGCATTTGTCATTATGTTATGTACTAACGACATTTTGTTGTGTGCATACATCATTTCGTTCTGTGCATTTGTCATTATGTTATGTACTAACGACATTTTGTTGTGTGCATACATCATTTCGTTCTGTGCATTTGTCATTATGTTATGTGAATTTACTAACTCGTTCTGTACTAACGACATTTTGTTGTGTGCATACATCATTTCGTTCTGTGCATTTGTCATTATGTTATGTACTAACGACATTTTGTTGTGTGCATACATCATTTCGTTCTGTGCATTTGTCATTATGTTATGTACTAACGACATTTTGTTGTGTGCATACATCATTTCGTTCTGTGCATTTGTCATTATGTTATGTGCAGTTACTAAATCGTTTTGTACTAAAGACCGTTTGTCATGTGCGTACATCATTTATTTCTGTGTATTAGTCATTATTTCGCGTCATTCATTCACAATATGCGTATTTTGAAATAAACATCTGTCAAAACCACATCTCTACCTAACCTCTGTGCTCATACTCTCCAAAGAAATAATCCTGAAAAACACAGTAAAATACTTACTATTCATGACATCAGACATACTACTTTAACCTCAGGTTAGATTTAACAATGAAATAGAAACTAATCTTCGGAAAAACACATGCAAACTAGAAACGTTGGATTCTTTCAAGGAACTATTTCAGCACCCTACGATCCGGAAGTACTTCCTGACTGGTCTGACACCATACATCTCTGTCGACGTCTCACCAAATACCAAGAATCTTGGCAAACGATGAAAAACGGTGGAAATGCAAAATTTCTTGATGGCACTAATATTTTTCTGAATTAACTTTATATGAAATGCTTATACAAAAGAAAACAATTTTTCGGCTTGAATGTTTTAAATATACAGAAAATTATGCTCAGAATTATATATAAAGGTTTGTTCTTTGGCATATCACTCCGTCTCAAAACATTAAATTAGGCTACACTTTATCGTTCCCATGTAACAGTACAGCATTTTGTTTACCAGCGATTTCCAATATCACATAGCTCTTAACAATATACCGTAAATTAAATAAGTAACCTAAAATATATATCAAAATGTAGATAATAAGTCGTGTTTCTTTCGATTGTTTACATGTCAATCAGCAGCCGATAGTTGGTGGTGTCACGGTGTTGAAGTTCTGTTCGCCATTTTTATATTTAGCTATGGTCATGTGACAAATTATCATGTGATCGCAGACTACTTTCTTAGACGTTGACAGAGGTCAATGTAATGGCCTCAGGGAGAGATTGTATCTTATATCGAATCAACTTGGTCACTGGTTATACATATCGGGTGTTGACAAAATTATGTATAAATTCATAAAATATGTAAAATCATATAAATATCACAACAAACAAAGTTTGTATTTGTGGTGAAATCCGTACTTAATTCAAATCGTAGGCCTACTCAGGTCAAGTCGTACTCATTTTTTAAGAAAACCTGGACCATATTTTAATGTATTTTTATTATTTAAAATGCATTACAACATTACTTGAAACTTCTTTTATTATAATAATAGGTCAAATATAATCAATAATCAACTGCAATTAGATTATTTCTAATGAAATAAAATAATGAGTACGATTTGACTTATTTCAAAACGTCAATGAGTACGATTTGACTAAAATGAGAGTGATTTGACTTAAGTACGATTTGACTTAAGTACGATTTGACCGGATACCAACGTGGGATGCAGCAAAAGGGCTCTAACTAAGTAAAAGGGGCAGGAGTGTGGTGATATTGGGTACCCGGTGGCTCGGTTTGCTCGCCCTGTAAGTGAGGGGTCCCGTGTCCTGTGTCCGAACTTTTCCTCCTTGGTTTACTTTTAATACTATGGGAACACGAGAAGCGAGTCGTGACACCACCAGGAATCGAAACTTTTGATCTAGGGGTAAGTATAAACCACTCGCCAACCACCAATTACCCTAACTAATTTCAACCAACAAATTTGCCCAGGCCTTTGTTCTGAATCAACGTAGAAAGTATGCATAGCAAAGAGATTATAAAACAGGGCAGTTTCCTACACCCCCAACCCACCCATAGCCATGCATACAAACAAAATCGACTAAAACTTACTTTCACAATTTCGGGTTTTAGTCTTTTGGTTTCAATTTTTCCGTCAGCAGACGAAAGCGTTCCACCACTTTCCACCTTGATAGTTCTTTTTCTTTTCTTTTCCTTGTCACCTGAACCATCTTGAGCGGCGTCACTCATTTTCGCGAACGTCCGGTGCTGCGTTTTAATTTCACGTCGTTACAAATCTGTGACGGAAGGAAGCGAATGCACATGCGCAGTGACTGTTCACATTATCTGTCAAAAAAGGACGAATTTGCAAAACCAAACCAAAATTTGTAGATTTCCATTCCCAGGTAGGTCGTTTTTTAAATTGCTGATGATTATGTACACATGTATTATCATTTACCAGTAAACGTTCCTATACTAACACAGATTCTTATGACAAACCATTATAATCGCATGAACGCCATAAAGATTTGACAACTTGTTTTTATATTCAATACGAACCATACGCATAGAGCAATGATTCATCCTTCTATATATATATATAAAGAGAATGTGACACTACTTCCATGATGTTTCTGGGAGTGAGACTGAAGATGTATCACAAGTTATGCCCATAAATCCAACCAGCATCAGGTATACGGGCTTCCTATGATATCAAGGAGTTACCAGATTCCGATAGTTTAACAACAAAACTTAATTTTCAAATTTATTAAGTTGTCCTATTCCTCCGAAACCTCAGTAAACATAAACTTCAATACAATAGACATCATAATATAGAAAAAGTTTCATTCATTTAACTGTCAAATATTCAACAATAATCAAAACAAATGTGGTGGTGAAATCCTATCTAATAGCAGGGAGTACGTTATAGGGAGGAGAAACGGGCTCGTTTTGCCGATTTATGTTGTCGCGCATGTGTTTCACTACTCCGTGAAAATGACTACTTCCGGTTGTTTCGCGAGTATGTGAAAAACAGCAAATTCTTATAAATTATTACACTTACCAATTCAATAAAGGTGCTAAATGTAAACATAAGTATTATTTATTCACATTGTGTCCTCTGATACAGAGCGTGTATTTTTTTGCATGTTTAAAAGCACATTTTACCAGACGGTCTGTGTAACAAAGATGGCGCCACTCTGCGCCAAATAAAAAATGGTGACAGTGTATAGCTATTGCAAACGAGATACGAGACTACGGGTTATTTAGGCATTAATAATAACAAAAAGTGAATAGTAAACATATTTATCTTTGTCAAGAAGGTAATTTCATGGTGGTGATTATAAGACGAAGCCTAAAAAGAGGTGATGAAATTGTGCCTTTTGAGATATCAGCTTAATTTTTAACTTTATAGAATTAAAAATGGTGTGGAGCTATTGCAAACGAGATACGAAGTATGGGTTATATTAGGCATTAATAATAACAAAAAGTGAATAGTAGACATATTTATCTTTGTCAAGAATGTAATTTCGTGAAGTTGATTATAACAGAAAGCCGTAAAAAGGGGCTGTAAAAACTGCCTAATTTGAGATGTTGGCTGAAATTTTAACTTTTCAAATGTAACGCGCTTACGATCGATTTACCTGTATTGATAAAATAGTAAATGGCGGCGTTCTAGTGTGACAACATAAATCGATAAACTAGAGCGTTTATGAACCCGTTTCTCCTCCCTATAACGTACTCCCTGCTAATAGCAAGCGCGTCACATGATTCCGATAGGTAACGTCATCACACGCTCGCCAAAATCATAAAATAAGTTACGGTGGCCAATTTCAGTCATTACGCACACTGAAGAATGTTATACACAAATCATATGAAGACAGATAACTCTAAATTAACGTTTATTTAACTATAATTGCAGTCACTCAAATATTTAGATAATACAAAAAATGTGATTGGTTAAAGGACGATCACATGATCAATTTAAGCTACGTTCATTTTCCAATGAACTGTACGAAGAACTACTTTCATCCGCCATTCATAGAATACGCGTGATGCGTAACAATATAGTTGGATTTACAGGGGCGTATTTAGGAGAGCAGTGTTTTTTTTATGTGTTTTGTGAATGCAGCCTGTGCCATTGTGAAAAATAGCGGCATTTTTCTAGAAATTGTGAAAATTGTGAATTATTATAACAAAAGAAAAAGAAACTTTTTTTCACTTTTATTTTCAGTTTAATATCCCTTGGTTTTCAGTTTTGTTTTTGGTAAATACAGACTAGTTTTGACACCAGCTTATATTAAGACTAGTATCCTTACTGCCTGTTTTTTTTTCTCCAGATTGTGAATTTTTTGGATATAATTGTGAAAAAAGTATACTTTTTGGCATTGTGAATGGGGCCGAATAACGGCCCCAAATTAGGCATAAAACAAACACTGAAGAGGGATATTAAAATAATTGGATAAAGAGTTTAAAACAGTGGATTGCAATTATAAGGGGTTTAGTGTAATTTTTTGTGCGTTCATTGGGGTATGAACTGTTAATTGTCAAAGCACATAGCGCATAATGCCCTCGCATTATGTACGCTATGTGCTTCGACAATTAACAGTTCATAAAAAAAGACACTAAACCCTTAAATCATTCAATGCTGCTCACAGCATGGACATCTAAATGAGGTGTCCTTCAGTACAACCCTGACACTGGTACAATATTTGAGATGAGTCCAGTGATCACATATTTCTCACTGGACGGTCCACCTTCACAGCTTGATATGTTCTTGTGAGTGCAAATGGTGAATAAGCTCTTCTTTCACCATATGAAGTAGGACATATAAGCTGTAAATATAAAAAATACCATTCAACCTAGAAAAAAAAAATTCAATTAGTGACTACAAAATAACATAATGGCCCTAATTGGCTTCCGTAGAAAAAAAATTGGTTGGCATTTTTTCCACCGTATACCATTACTATTTTTAGACTTGATATAGTTTTTGCAGGCAGAGATATCGTCTGTGGATACACAAATGTTAAATGCGTTTATCGTTTTAAGTGCTATAATAAAATGACTTAGTGGAAATACATAGAAATTATTCATCAACAATGTAAGTGACTTTTTCTTACCTTTATTCGAATCATTTTCTTGAAATTGTTGTAGAAACAAAGCGACCGAAAGTTTTACGATCTGTTTACATCCGTGTTTATTTTTGACGTTACGCTCGCGATATAACAAAACCTATCGGAATCATGTGTCTATCGGAATCGGGTTACTGGGGGATAGTGCAGGGGCACAAACTAGCAGTCGCCTGTGGCGAGTAAAAAATGGTCTGGCGACCAAAATCTGACATTCACGCGTCCATGTGGCGACCAAAAATATTCAATCCAAAAAACGGAAAAATGGTAATCATTCAACACAAACATTTAAGTTCGAGGATTTTACCCCGCATATTTTGCTTTAGTCCCGTGAGCTACGTACGTTAAGCCGAAATAGACAAACCCTTAACAAAATAATAACGAAACTGCGGAAACAAGACAATGTTCGAGATGTTGTGAAGTACGGTTTCCCGCAAAACTGCATGTTACGGTCAGGGCTCCAAGAAAATTAAAATTGGGGAATAGCCCAGGGCAAGTAGATTTCAAAAGTCCATTTGCCCTGACTGAAAAGTCACTCGCCCTGATTTTTTTTTAACTTGCCCCGAAATTATTATTACCAATGAGTAGTTGCCGGTACATTATTTTGTTGATATTGAATGTTTTGCTTTTTTACTTTGTTTTATTTAATAATACACATGTGATTAATATCAAACTAGAAGGTTTTATTTTCCTTTTATTTATCCATTGCATCACTTAACTAAAAATATTATTTTCTTTTACAGTTTTAGGATCGCGCCGCTAATCACGTCAAAAAACGTTCCGGGTCCCGCAAAATAAACCATCTGAAACAGGTGCGCGTTCCCGGTTTTATTTAGCAGCTTGCATTTGTGAATAAGCGTTCGTTGTTTAGCGTTTTTAAAAGATACAGACTTGCTATTTAGAAAAAGATTATACAGCAATTCATCAAAAAAAAGTATATTAAAACGAAATCTACGTTCAGACTGTTAATATTCGAGTGATCTTTCTTCTTCTGTCCAACGTGACAAATTTGCGTGAATATGAAAGCTGTAATGCGATTGGTTCAAATGATGTAATCAACCAATGAAATGCGCGCTTTCAAATTGATGAACTTTAATGAAGGGAGATAATTTTCAACAAAATACGGCTGCAAATTACATGCAATAAAGCAATTTCTCGTTGAATTTTTGAAAGAGAGACTAGCCCGGATTCAGATTGGACTAGCCCCGGGCCTCGGGCTATCCTATTCTTGGAGCCCTGACGGTACTCTGCGCTTCGAATGTCAATGTAAAATTAGATGTGCAAGAGTACAAGTAACATTTGCTGGTATAAAATCAACATTAAAACAGACATGGTAGTGTTTATTTTACACATGATCATAAATTCGTGTTATAATTTGAAGGGGAAATAATTAGGTTTCACTTCCGTTTTTTGGATATTCTAAAACGCGGCGATATTGATTAATAAAATGCTGTGCTTTTAGAAATCATCAATAATAATTATATGGCAGAGAATCATGTTGATAGAAAAGGTCTCGTACATCATGTACATTAATTTTAAAATTGTATGTCAACATAAAATATTTATAACAAAATAAAACATTAATTTAATAATATCTAATCATTTTTTATCTTTTATTACAATAATTCACATATTCTAGTTGTGATCATTTATAACAAAACTCATTAACAATACTATTTATAATTAAATAGATAACTTGGACTTGTAATGATCAGTTATGTTGTTTATAATATTCAATAAACACGGAGTAATGGCATGTAATTGTTCATAAATTATGCACCAGAGTGGTAAAATAAAATAATATTTTGTTGGGCCCATAACTTTTGGGCTGGGCCCCAGCTGGCTCCTAGCTAAATAGAGTTAGTTTGTGCCCCTGTAGTGTCCAATCTATAAAACAGTATGCATCTCGCTAAAATAAAGATGTGGTGACTTTAGATACATATAATAAAAGAATTAAAAAAAAACAACGTATATTTATCATAAAAAGATTTTTCGAAATAATGATTTTTTTTGACAATTTCCTTATGATCTTTTAAATTCACCATCCCTAGTCTCCATAAATGCAGTTTCTATTACCTTGAAGGTTATAAAAAAAAATAATTGTAGTCTGATAAGTCTGTTGTACATTCTTGTTTCCAGAAATGGTCATTCATTGAATATTATATCAGTTACTAACAAATACAGGATATGCGATATGTGCCTACCTTGATATCATAGAACTTTTAAAATAATAAGCTCATTGAGGATACCCTTCTTTTCTAATCTAAGTCTGACATTTTTACTTAAAATGTATTACATTTTATATCATAACAATTTAGTAGAAGGGTCACAAAAAGCATTTGAGTTTCCTTTTTCTTTAAATATTGTTTACAGTTTATTTGTTTCGTCAAAACATTTAAGTACCATGATACCATAGAACACCATGCTAGCGAGGGACATGCGTTCCGGAAAATCTCTGAGTATTAGGGTTGGATATCATTAAAATGAAACGGTATGATACTGGTATCGGTACCAACAATACATTACGGTATTTTAACCATACTGAATCACAGTGACAGGGAACTTGTCCGATCAGTTTGCTTGACAAAATCGGTCTTATTTTCGTACTTGATTTATTTCATTTTCAGTTATTTTCCGTTTTTTTGTTATTTCCATGCATATAATACCTCAAGGTGTGAGATGAAATCACACGGAACTCAAACCCTCCTCCCGGCCCACGGAATTGTGTGAAAAACTCCTGTAAAATTGCTAAAATCCAGTTTTCGAAAATCATCGGTCTATTTCCTTTGTGTAGAATATGTTTGCCTAAAAGCTAACTTGATGTTATTGTCTCGTGACTCGCGAGATGTCACGTGACAAGGAATGTACCGGGATTTAAATATGACCTGGATCGATGCCTGTGTTAAAGTGTTATTTGCAAACAGTTTATTGGCTTGATTGATCTTTTCAGAGGTTTAGCAGCACACTTATGAAGTCTTTAATGATGTGCGTAATTAAACAGGTTCGATACAATTTGGAACTGATTGCAACTAATTGCCAGTATCATTTCTTTAGAAGTGAAAAATGAATGTTTGTTAAAGCCTTATTTTAGTTGATAGCGAAAACAAAAGTAGACTTTGTTGGCGTGAATTTGGTGAGTATGTTTGATTTAATTAATGAATTTTATAAAGATTTTATTTCAAAAGGAGTTCCGTGATTGACATACATTTCTTTTGTTTGATGTTGGTATGTATGTTTGATTTAAGATTTTGCTTTAAAAAAAGGGGGTTTTATGATTGATGTTGTTGCTTTTATTCCATGTAAGGGTGTATGCAACTAAGTTGAGGACAGCTAGTAAAAGTTCACTGTGTTAAAACTTAGGGCTGTGTGCAAGAGATGACACTTGATTCTTATTTGAGAGACTCAGAGTCAAGACCGTAATATAAATCTCAAATATTTATAGTGTTAGATGATCTTGCATGTTTATCCTTGGTTATTAAGATTTATAATTATTAAAAAAAAAAAAAAAATGAAAAAAGCATGAAAATAAAATATTGTTTAAAAATTGTTTTTACTCATTCTTGTTATCTTCCTTGAAATCAGTGAAGAAACTTGTTTAAAAGTGTATATTTGGGTATTCGTTTATGGAATTTGGGTATAAAATACTGCCCGCGCACTGAAAATAGCCAGCAAAAAAAACTCCCATGTTTTTTCATGAATCTCCCTTAAAAAAATATCTAAACTCCCAGATTGAGGTCCTGAAAATATCGGCGTGTATTTCATGTTTTGTTACATATATTATATTTTTAATGTGAGTTCCTTGTGTTTTAATTCCATTTAATTGTTGGAAAAAGTGAATACATATCCAAATGCTTGCCTCACTATTAGACTGGTTCCACTTTATAAAGCATGCCGTAGACTATGACCGTTGGTTCCATAAAGGGTGTAAATTACGTTCTTTAAATAGACATGTTTTCTCGATTAAATTGCTAGGTACTACACAGCAAAAAAATGCCAGTGAGTCGCATGCTGTGTGAGTCTGGGTGTAAATATTTATACAAAATGACAACACGCTGATAGTTCATCGTGATCACCTCGGTTTTATAGCTTATTCGCTGACAGAACAGCTTCAAAATAAGTTAGACACATTTTTCCTAATACCGATAAGAGTACTGATTTTTTTAAACGGGTAAATACCGATTCCCAGTGAAACAGGAAACAGTATGATACCAGCACCGGGTACCGGTGTCCTAACTTACTAAGTATGTATGTCACCGTTGTAAATTCATTGTTTTCAGACCATGATTAAGCATTCAAATGGCCCGTTTTATCAAACCAGAAGTATATTTTACTGGAAATTGATTTATTAAAAAATACTTAATTAATTGTTGTGATTAATAATCTTGACCTCATACAAATTATAACTGGTACACAGTGTACATGATAGTCTTAGGCATAATATTTTAAATAGTAACAAAGAATAATTATGAACAATTAAATTATTGCTTCTTTTTTTTTTAATGTTTTTTAAGTGCCGTCCTTTTATTTTTTATTTAATACCCCTCTATAAAGGTAGTTGGCAGAGAGAGTCAAAACTTGAATGCCAAACCATATGGGAGTAAATAAGACTGAGAGAAAAGACAGAACTTACAGATAATCCTCTCCTTCGGTAGTGAGTAAGACTGAAAGAGACAAAACTTATTGAATACCCCTCCATAATAGAGTAAACTTGTAAGAGTGGGAGACAGAAATTACTGATATCCAATACTTCTGGTATTAAGTAACTGTAAAGTCTGAAAGAGACTTAATCCCCATGGAAATAATAATATGATCTCATAGCTGAGAGAGACAGAACTTATTGAATACCCCACTATATAAAAGTAAACAAGACTGAGAGACTGACAATGATGAAATGTATTGGCAAAACTTCAAAGCTGCAACCTGGATATTGTCAGCTGTATGTATGTTAAGTTGTTTTCATATTTATGTTGAGAGAACAGTGAAGCCATGATTCTGTGATGAAAAATTCTTCAGAATTTCAGCAATAATTCATTAATTGTTTCCTTGGAATTGATTTGTGTGGATTAATAACCTTCTCTGTGAAATTACCTGTGTTGTAGTTATTTGAGGTGCTTGGAGGTGTATTAATGGGTGTGAACCAGTGTGGGTAAGTATATGCTACTGAAATAAAAAAATTTATAGGAACACATGGCAGTCTTGAGTTGTAAATTAAGCAAAACAAGTGTGTCTGTGTGTAGTTCTAAGGTTTATAGTCCCTCCATCTTTTAACCAATAGGACGTTTTAAAGGTATAGGTAAAATAGAATCTGGACTATCAAGCAAACCAATTAGCACCTTGATTAATTTATCCTGTATCAGTTTGACTTTAGATCGTACATGTATGTAATTAAATAAAAAATTGAAGTTTTCAATTTTATTTGTTATTCTACCAATTTTGTAAATTTGTGATTTTTGGTGCAATATTATTATTTGTCAGTAATATGTACAATTTGTTTTGAACCATTCTAATAATTAATATTACCGGTAATGATTCCAAATGTGGAAGTTATGTAGAAAAGCTAAAAAAAGAAATCATTATTGATGTGTGTCCCTTTAAATAGTGTTGTCCCATGTGGTTCTGGTGTTTGGGAAGAATTGATACCAATGCTTAATTCTTGCATGATGGTAAGAGGAAGCAAAAAAAAAGGGGTTTAACAGTTGGTGTGGAAGTGTTGTGAAGTTTATGAGTCCATTCCTCATGTGTTGATTTCTGTGTAAATGAGGCTTTGATCCAGAAAGTTCATATTGGTCTTGCGCCATGTAATCTATATGGTGTTATGGTGCCATAAAACCCAATTTGGTAGAGCTTACTGTTATGTATTACAGATATTCCACCAAACCTTCTGAAACACTCTACCCACTAATTGTTATAATCTGTGAATACATAGCTATGGTCAGCTTGGTTTGCATAAGAAGAGAAAATAGTAAGGCCAAATAAATTTATTTGTGTGGTCCGGTTTCCCGACCGACCCCATTTTTTCTCAGAAATATTGTGCCATTGAACAATAGAAGCACAATCAAGGTCAGATACCACTATTGATTTGGGGCTTCTGATTGGTTGAAAAAAGTATAGGGTCTATTAGGGCATATAGTCGGATTGTAAGGTAGATTCTGATTGGATTAAATTACCCAAATCATAACAAATCCCCATAAAACATCAACATATTATGTTTCCATCATAAAACATGTTGATTTAGGATATTTTGACTGAAATTTGCATTTTTATGGATACAATTTTACTGAGCGTATATTTGCAAAAAGTAAAATTTCTTTACAACCATTCTTGGGGTGGCCACCTTCAGTGAACTATTAGAGGCTGAAAGCATCAGATTATCCCCAATTTGCTGGTCATTTTTGAGTGTCTCTAAGATAGTTCTTTAAAAAAAGTTAGGTTTTATCATCCCTACGGAAACAGGAATAGGGGTTGTAGGCCAAAAGGCTATAAGGGAAATGCAATAGTGGTATATGACCTAAAATTCAATGCATTCCCGATCGATTGTCCTTTTCGGACAAAATCATACATATTTGTACGAATGAAACCTATTTTTAGCAATTTTAAGCAATCTAATTCCGTGCTATTCATTAGATGCATATACATGTATTGTGGCAATTTACCTCTAATTCTTGCATTGGCATTTTAATGTTTAGCAAGCCGGCTTTGATTTAAAGTCTCATCTGAAGGACTCGTCAAGTGTGAATTTGTTCTTAACCCACTACATATAAATAATAGACTTTTCTTTCTCAGCAGCTGGACATTGTAAACCATGATCGGTTGGTTTACAATGGATGCAAAGGCTATTATAGTCGTGCTTAGCGGGTTAAGAGTTAAAATGTTTCGAAATTAATCCAAATTTGGTCCTGGCTGTGTAACAATGCATGATCCGTCGATTACTACACCAATGTGCTAAGCATTACACCATAGCTCCACATAATGCAAAACATTTTGAAAGATTATAACAAGAAAGGTTTTATGCAAGTGTAAAAAAGCTGCCGATAAGTAAATAAAGGTGGGCCTGCGAACTGATAGGAATGTAAACAATTTTTTGTGTAATTTGCGAAAATCTGAGAGTTGAAATAAGTGTTGCTGTTTTTATCAGAAGCAATAACTACGCAATGGATGCGTCAATATTGTTCATTGTGAAACTTGGCCAAGGTCTTATTGATATAATCCGATTTCATTCTGCTCCGTAAATTTTGGACAAAAAATCCCAGAATTAATATTGCCGCATTCTACACTGAGAAGACTGATCTACGAAAACGTCATATTCACAGACGAAAGAGTAACCTTTGAACATTCCAAAATATGTGTTTATACCATTAAAGTTTTTTAGACGAGTTCTCTAGGTATTGAAGTTGTAAAGCATAAATATTATATATTCTGTGATGAGAAAATCTATAATAGATCTCTTCCTCTACTGTGCTATCTCGTCTAGTGTGCAAGACAGCACAGTAGCCAGATTTTAGGAACCTCGTTTTTAGCAGGTTGAAGAACTGTTAAAAACTTCTAATTTTGAATAAGTAAGTGGTCCTGAAATGCCTATGCAACCAAAAAATACTGGAAATGCCCCCGGAACCCCATCCATCATCGGCTACAGGACGGTTCCAGCCTGTGCCTGTGCAGAAATATCGTGACGTCACACAGCCAAAGGAGTGACAGAAGAAGGAATACGTGTGTAAAAAGATGATTGGAAAGAAATTCATCACAGAATATATAATATATAGTTCAATTAACATTGTTGTCATGATAGGGAAATAATTCTCTCGTGAAAAAGATTCTTGCGATAGAGAAACGAGTGCACTGCGCACTCGTTTCTATGTCGCAAGAATCTTTTTCACGAGAGAATTATTTCAGAATTATTTCCCGTATCTGCGCACTCATTTCTATATTGTATCGTAAGAATCTGCGCACTCGTTTCTATATCGCAAGAATCTTTCTCACGAGGGAATTATTTCCCGTATCACAACAATAATGTTAAATAAACTCTATTTGTCGTCAACTACATGATTCACAGTCAGTTAACCATGGACAAATAAAAAAAACACAAGCATTATAGAGTCACCCTAGAGAGAGGGGACTGTACATACTAATACAGGAACCATGCCCTACTCTTACTATCGAATAGGTTCCTAAGGTTCTTTAACATGTTAGGAGGATAGACTAAGATACACTGTAAAGATGTACTGAACACTTCTGTCAAAAAATGTGCATACATGTTTGTTGCATGTACACTTATGAGCCTTTTCTGCATAATGCTAAATTGTCTTTATTTTCAACTGGGTTGTCTTCAAGACAAAGGACTACGGTACTCTATTTATAATCAAAAGTTATTTGTCTGACAAGAAATGAATGCTAAAATTGAGAGTTGGAATGTTACAGTCATGAAACAAAAGAGGCAAAAACAGTCAGCAGACTGCATTCTTGTAAAAAACGAAACTGTTTCCATTCACTGGAGATGAGATTCATTACAATAAATGTCAGCTTTTGTATTTTTTCCTCCTTGGGTTGCACATCCTTACCAGATTTCATCCATGTGCACATACCTTGTGCTGATTCAAATATGATTATTGCCCATATGGTTCAGCTACTGAATTATCTCATTGCTGTTTCTGTCTGTTATTATGTATGCCGAATGGTTTCTAGTATGTTGTAATCTATACCAGATGATTGAAATATTATGTTTAAATGCTTCATTGAATCTGGTATAAATAGTCTCATATAACAGTGAATTGAGAGGTTACCCTGACGTGTTCATTGGCGGACGGACTATAAACCTTAGAATTACACACACACACCTGAATTGAGAGGTTTGATCTTTTGAGATTGTATCTACTATCAGCATAGTGATTGATTATGGCATTGTATAAACTCCTGTAAAATCCCTATTAAACAGTACACCCCATGTGGAGTTAAATTTTCCACTAGGAGGGTAAGGGGGTGTTTATTTGAGATTGAAACATTCGCTTTTTTTATATACTGAGTTAAATACTATGTGGAGCGCTGTGGTCTAGAGGTAGAGCATTGGACCCATGACCCAGAAGTCGTGGTTTCGATTCCCGTCATTGCCATATGCATTGTGTCCCTGAGAAAGACACTTTATCTGCATTGCTTAGTACTGGTTCTACTCAGGAAGACATCGAGAGTTAATAAGTTCATAGAGCTTTCGTTACAATCGATGTAAAATACATAAGTTTAAACTAATACTATGTAAACATGTTAAATACATTGGATTGATGTGTTTTTCCCTATTTGGCTATTATTCTATATGGATTATCTCTCCAAATTTCGGTGAGTCATATTTTATATTTCACTGTAACTTTTTGACAACCAAAGTAACTAGTGGGTGGAGGGGAAGGGAGGGGAATTAGAGGCATTTAGTAGGGATGTTATGGTATACGTGTACCTCATTGTTACAGCAATGTTTCATATTTCATAACATGTACACCTGTGCTGTAGTTTAAAAAAAAAAGTGTTCCACTTTAAAACATGTCATATCAATTAAAATATGGTGTTAACACTGTGGTGTTGTTGTTTGTTTGTTTGTATGGTGTTTTACGTCATTTTCAACACATGTAAGGTTATATATGACGGTCGGTTTTTTGTGGTGGAGGCAGACCACCCAATTTCCTGGGTAGAACCAGTACTGTATACCTCCCGCCATCTGTAAGAATCGACACTTCCTCACTTACAAGTCGAGCTCCCAGTGTGATTGTGAATTAGCTATAAATTTTGAATGGAATCAATTGTAAAATGCTTAAATTACACCTGGTGCGTAACATAGGATAGCACATAGTACTGTGCAATATGAATTTCCTTGTGTTTTAGGCCCATTCGTTATGTTAATGCCCTTTGGAATAGTATATAATAATATCATTATTTGTCAATTTTGTCCTGGACCCGGATGTACCCCCATTTAATGTCAGTTATATTTGTTAATCCAGTAATTACTGCTTTCATCAGAGTTCAGTTTGGTGACATCATCATAAAAGCGATAAGAATGCGAATTACATGCAAATGACATGACACATGCAAGATTCTCTTTGCACCGTATTATTGATTGTGTAATTATTGTGTTATAGGAGAAATCATGAAGGGAAGGAATGCCCAGCATCATTAATAATTTATCGAAGGATGACTGGGGAATCGCATCAGCAGATAGGGCCGTTGTTGTATCGGGTACTAAATAATGGTACCCTGGGTACATTCAGTTAATCACGTTGTTGTATCGCATACTGTCAGAACAGTACCCTGGGTACATTCTGTCAACCACATCAGCAGATAGGGTCGTGGTTGTATCGGGTACTACAGAACAGTACCCTGGGTACATCACATCGGCCGATAGGGTCGTTATTATATCAGGTACTACAGAATGGTACCCTGGGTACATCACATCGGTAGATAGGGTCATTATTATATCAGGTACTACAGAACGGTACCCTGGGTACAATCAGTTAATCACATAAGCAGATAGGGTCATTGTTATATAGGGTACTACAGAACGGTACCCTGGGTACATTCAGTTAATCACATAAGCAGATAGGGTCATTGTTATATAGGGTACTACTAAAAGGTACCCTGGGTACATTCAGTTAATCACATAAGCAGATAGGGTCATTGTTATATAGGGTACTACAGAATGGTACCCTGGGTACATTCAGTTAATCACATAAGCAGATAGGGTCATTGTTATATAGGGTACTACAGAACGGTACCCTGGGTACATTCGGTCAACCACATCAGCAGATGTATCTAGTATTACAGAACGGTACCCTGGTTATATTCAGTTCATCCGGTTGTTGTTGTATTGGGTACTGCAGGAGGGTTCCCAGGGTAAATTCAGTTAATCACATCAGCAGATAGGTTCATTGGTGTATCCTGTAATGCAGAACGGTACCCTGGGTACATACAGTTCATCCTTTCAGCGGATATGGTCGTTGTTGTATTGGGTACTGCAGGAGGGTTCCCAGGGTAAATTCAGTTAATCACATCAGCAGATAGGTTCATTGGTGTATCCTGTACAACAGAACGGTACCCTGGGTACATTACTGAATACAAAATGCATGCAGGAGGGTTCCCAGGGTAAATTCAGTTAATCACATCAGCAGATAGGTTCATTGGTGTATCCTGTACAACAGAACGGTACCCTGGGTACATTACTGAATACAAAATGCATGCAGGAGGGTTCCCAGGGTAAATTCAGTTAATCACATCAGCAGATAGGTTCATTGGTGTATCCTGTACAACAGAACGGTACCCTGGGTACATTACTGAATACAAAATGCATGATATGCTCTGTTTGGCTATAATACAGATCACAGTCACAGGGAGGGACAGATTCTAGGCAGGCCTTTCTCTTTATTTTGAGTTACAGGGAAATATTTAAAAGTAGGCGGATGGTTTATAGTTCTTCCTATTGTTGTTGTATTAGGGACTGCTAAAGAAATTGGTCAGCTAACAAAAGTAGGACGGTAAATCACCTGCCTACTGGCTATTAAAAAAAGCCATGTCTGTAACGAAATTTGCTATCAGATCTAATTATGTACATAAATATAGAAATGTAACTATGGTACCGGTCTTTAAAACCTATCAGCATACTTGTCATAAAGTTGAGAGGGATATGTTTACCAGAAGTTGCTCTGTACAAACATATGACTGCTGCTGTGTTTGACATATATTTATATACAAAAGATGTTTCATAGTTATATATATATATACACACAAAAGATGTTTCCTAATTATTTGTGCAAATCGCAAAAAAGACACAACAAATACAGGTAAGCAGGTGCAATGCAAGTGTTGGCACATTCTGCACACTCTCCTACTAAAGAAAGCTATGAATATACATGTATACTACTTTTAATATGAAGTAAATTAGTTCCATGTGCATGTACTTCTAGTGACATTCCATGAAAGTGCTGTAAAACTGTAATGTGTGTGTGAATTTTTTTTACCAATTCCATGTGCCGTTACATACACAAAAAATTGACTGACAAACAAAATCAGCCAAAATCACCAACCTAGGAAACTGATTATATTGAGTGTGACTAATACTAAAATTACTCTAATCTTTATCATATACCTGATGTGGACAATCATGTTCCTGACATCTTTCCCAATAATAATGGTGAACATTGACCCCTCAGTGCATACACTCACAATTTTATGCCAAGGATTTTCATTAGTTCTTGAAAAACACCCATCAGTAATTTTAAAAAATCTATTTGCCATCTGCCATTTGTTATCTCCCCTTAGCCTGATAAATTAGGTTGCAATGCAACTTTTTTAATAGTATGACTTTTAGTGAAGCTGTGAAGCTATACCCAATAAGATTAAAAAAAAAACTTTGTGTTCTGGATATTCGAAATGTCAGCTGCCCCTGTAACATGGGCTTTATTTTTAATAAAAAAAATAATTTCAAAGGAGCTTTGGAGTAGATTTTGCCACTATTAAATTCTCTTTGTAACATGTGTTTTTATTTTAAGAAAAAAAAAAGATTTTGGTGCGGATTTCTTCTCTATTATCTGCCCATGAAACATATTTTATACTGTTTCTAGCTACGACCCTGTAGGGCAAATGTATTACATGCGCTGTAGGGGAAATGTATTACATACACTAAGGCGTGTCATTTGTCAAATTTGGATGTTGGTCTTAGACACAGTAATTACAGTTATTGTGATATTGTTGTGTCACTGATATATAAACAATGTAAGAGATGCCACTCTACATGTAGGTAATTAATTATGTGTCAATGGGGTGTTTTCAGATGGTTGTATAAACAGTTCATTAATCAATGTTAACTATCAGACTTTTGCTTAAAGCAATATCTTCAATGAAAACATACAATTATGTAAGTTATATTAATTGTATGCTTGGTTTAAATGTATATTTTTATTTTTTTTATTTTGTACTGACATTGTAAACCAAACTAAATGTTTTTTTGTTTTAAATTTTAAATAGCGTGCATTTTATTATATTGCTAATCATAAATAACAAGCATACTGCCATTTTGTTATGTTGTAAATCATATCATTTCTTCTCAATAAGAGTATTAAGTATTATGGAAATTCTGACAAAAAAATATTTTTGGTTAGAAGCAAGTTCAAAACCAGCATAACTTAAAGCACTTAAAGACCTTCGACTTGATACCCATGATGATATCATTTATATGGCTTTATGATGTGCCATCTTTTTACCTTTTGACATTATGATGATGTGCCCCTGGGGTCCCATTTACAAGCAGTGTTATGTATGGCCCCGTTTGGTTATGGGGCAAAGAATAGGGCCACTGCAGATCCCGTTGGAGGGGAAGCAGAGGGGTAGAAGAACCCCCCCCAAACCCGCCGAATTCATTTTATCATTTTTTGTTCATGCTCATTTAAGGTCTTCATCATGACCCCTGCATTGTTTCAGGTGCCATCTCGCTCATATCACTAGAGCAGTGGCAGAAAAACTATAACGTGGCTCCAGCGTAAATGCAGTATCTACAATAGAACTTGCAGCAACTCTGCATTCAGGGTGAGAAGGTTCTAGGCACGTTCTCCATATTTTATCTCGATGTACATGAAGAATGAGCCTGGCATGTTCATGCCTGTTAGGCGCCATATAACCTTTCATGTGTTGGTGCGCCTTAAAACCCCAATTCAATTCAATTCAGTTGTACTGAGTCAACTTCGTGAAGGTACAAGTTTGGTCCAGTTTTTAAAAAGTGTGTATAACTATGATTGCTATACATAAAGATTCGCTATAATGCTATTAATAATCATAAATTTGTTTTTGTACTCCTGTTAGTTTTTATGAATAGTTCAACATGTTCGATTATATTACACAAATAATATATTTAAACCCAAAGAACATTTAAAAAAAAACTATTATTTTTTAATTATGTGCAAGCAGATTTATAGTCAGAATGATACTGAGGAGCTAATTTCAAGATTGCAGTGTTTCTCTTTTATTATTGCTTCATGCCCCTTTAATGTTTGGCAATGATACAGATCTTTGAGATGCTGTTTATTTTGTATTTTATCTACAGGTCTGTATGATAGGCCACCTATGTTAACAAAACAAAGCTGATACATAATTATTAAGCTACACTTGCCAAATAATATGGTTTTATGAAATACTGCAAACATGTGGGAAATGTGTTTTATATAGGCAATTGTCAGGAAGCATGTGGAGATGCGTTAAGAGGCGTCTCTCACCGCTAATGGGGTGGAGGCTGACAGCTTTGCACTCCACCTTACAAATTCCTGATTCTAAAATTTAATTACATATAAGCAATTAAAAATACTTTTTCACAAAAAAAACTTACGCCACTAATGTATTATTTGTTATACCGAATCTGACCAACGAATTAAATCAATAGGTTTTATGATTTATTTTGACGTCGTTTTTTTTCACCCGTCCGTTAATATAGCTATCGGACCGGGCGCCCGGTCAATATGCAACTTTACGGACCGAATGACGTCACATTAAACAAAGAGTGGAATATGCAAATGAGGTATAATATTTGTATATATAATGGTTTAAGGAATAACAAAGGATGACTCATACTTTTCTGCTTTGAAAAAGAGGAAAAACTGCTCTCTTGATGGTTTTCTGTCCCTTTTATATGTGTGGCTGTGTTAACGGAAAAATGAGATATGTATCGGCTATACATGCCATTCATTTATTATAATTTAAAGAAATCAGTTCAAGGGTGCGATAGCTGTGCATTATCAGAGTCATGTAAGGCGGAGCTTTTATATATATATATCTCTCTCTCCATATTTGACCGTTGAATACATTGAACACTTACTGAAATCACCTAATAAAGATACATGTATTGCAAATTGTGTTCCGATATGAAATTAAGTTGCCTAAAAATTTAAATTCTCTCCATGCTCATTGGATTGCTTGAATAATAATGATACCTAGATGTTGAAATGGTGAGGAACAGATACACAATAATCAATAGTGCTTTAATTTTGTCTCCTGAGAATCTAATGTCACAGTTGTAGGGAATGCTTCAGCATGCACACTGCAGACAATAGCTATTCTTCGTTACAGACAGCAGAACACTAATCTGTGATCTTCAAGGCTGTGTTTTTAAGCAGCATGTTTTTTTTATCCTACAAGAATGCCAGTCCTGTGAATTTAAGCAGGGTTTTAAGTTTATGAAAAGGATATCTTGAAATTCTGATTATTTACTGTTCTGCATCTCTCAAAATAATCAGCATACTTCAGTTCCCATTAATCAAAGTGTTTACTGTATTGCCTGTATGCTTCCTAGCCCTTTAATCAAGGTTTTAATACGTTATTTACTTTGTTTTTTCAGCAGCAAAATACTAATGCATGATACTAATTAATATAAATTACTGCATATCAAAAGCATCAAATGTGTATGTTGTATACTTGACTCATATCATGTTCATTTATAACATACTCTTCTCATTGTATTGAAATGTATTGAATTGTATCCGCCTGTATTGTATTGGCGAAAAACATTGTTATGTTTGTGCCGAATAAAGAATTGAATTGAGTCATTGCTCATTAATCGAGGATTAATGCTTCATTGCCCATTTGCTTCATTGTCCATTAACCAAGGAGTCATGTTTCAATGCCCATTAATCAAGGAGTTATGCTTCATTGTCCATTAATCAAAGATTCATGCTTCCTTGCCCATTAATCAAGGATTTATTCATTGCCCATTAATCAAGGATTTATGCCATTTGCTTCATTGTCCATTAACCAAGTCATGTTTCAATACCCATTAATCAAGGATTCATGCTTCATTGCCCATAAATCAAGGATTTGTGCTTCATTGTCCAATTGTCAAGGATTCATACTTCATTCATGAACAATTTATGCTTCACTGCCCACATAATCAAGGATCCATACTTCGTTGCCCAATACTTTAGGAATTGTGCTTCATTTCCCATTAATCCTTAACTCGCTAAGCACGACTATAATAGCCTTTGCTGCTGATCAGTCATTTTCCCCAAAACACCCATTTGGCACATAAATGGAATGATCTTAATTCAAAGCGGTTAAAGGTTAATCAAGGAGTCACGTTTCATTGCCCATTAATTAAGGAATTATGACTCATTGCCCAATAATCCAGGATTCATGCTTCATAATAATCATTGCCTGAAAGAATCCAGGATTCATGCTTCATTGTCTGGAATAATCCAGGATTCATGCGTCATTGTCTGGAATAATCAAGGATACATTGCCTGGAATAATCAAGGATTCATGCATCATTGCCTGGAATAATCAAGGATTCATGGTTCATTGCCCATTAATCATGAATTCATGCTACATTAATCAAGTAGTTCGTCTTCATTGCCCATCAAGAAGTCCATTGCCCATTAAGAAATTATGCTTGTTTGCCCGTTTATCAAGGAATCATGCTTTTTGCCCATTCATCGAGAATGTAGTACTTTAACTGATATGGCTCTGTTTATTTGTGAAAAAGAGTATTTAAATTGTTGGGCTATCATATGTCATTCAGTTTAGTCTCTGAAAGTGCTCCTCAATATAGATTTATATTCCAGTTGGTCACCTTGTATTGGTTCAAGGTGTATACTAATATGCACCTAATTAAAGCAATTAGGTGCAGTTTGTCGCCTGATTACATTAAGAAATAACACCTGGTCGACAACTGAGTAACTGGAACTCTTTTAATTCAGTTGTTCAGGTGTTAGATTTTCCTGCTGTTGGATCAATATTTCAATATCAAACACCTGAGTCATTTGGTTTTCATCTGGTAGCTCTGAAGTTGAGTGATTTAAAGACCTGGCTATCCCGAATTCATGCAACGACCCTCAAACTGCAATTAAAGAATGTGGAAGTGAAAATAAATTCCAATAAACTATTTTGTTTACATTTGCAGATAAGCATGC
Source organism: Cyrtodaria siliqua (assembly GCA_037043455.1). Taxonomy (NCBI): domain Eukaryota; kingdom Metazoa; phylum Mollusca; class Bivalvia; order Adapedonta; family Hiatellidae; genus Cyrtodaria; species Cyrtodaria siliqua. The sequence goes on from JAWPHD010009222.1 coordinate 79,519, forward strand.
TTGAGGGATGACATACAGGTGTATTATTATCCAAGGTAACTGTGATATATGATGTGATAACGGAGAAACTGTGATTAGGTGACTACATAGCTCACTGACTAAAGCAACGGTAGGCATGATTCATTGAGTTTAATTGAACGGTTTAATGGATCGCTATGACTAATTGTCATGTAAAGTTCTGTATATATATTTGTCATTGTTTTGTAAAGAATGGTTCAGATTTATGTGAATTTGTGCGTTAATATTTGTTTACAAATACTTATCAGGAACAAACTGTAAAACGATATTTGTTTGTATGGTGTTTTACGTCATTTTCAACACACGTAAGGTTATATATGACCATGTAAGTGAGGAAGTGTCGATTCTTACGGATGGCGGGAGATGTACAGTACTGGTTCTACCCAGGAAAAGTGGGTGGTGTGCCTCTACCACAAAAAATAAAAAAATGACAAAAACGCGTACAAACAAAATATTTGGTGGTGTCCATACATCTGTCCGTTACAAATTTCAGATTTCTTGTCCGCTCCATAACTTCTACATGCATCATGATGCATGAAAGGATTTTGAAATAAATTGGCACAAATACTCATCTCATCAAGACGACTTGCAGAACCCAAACCGGGGTCTGTATCTGTAATGTCAAGGTCATCCTAAGGGCCATACACTCTTTGTATGCATTTAATAATGTCCATTTTGTGTCTGCTCCATAACTCTCACATGCATGGAGGGATTTTAAAATAAACTGGCACAAATACTGATCTCATCGAGATGATGTGCAGAACCCAAAAAAGGTTATAAAAAAAAACTATACCTATTATAAGCGTATAATGACCCAAAAAAGGTCATAAAAAAAACTATACCTATTATAAGCGTATAATGAGGTCCATTTCGTGTCTGCTCCATAAATCTCACAGTTGGGGATTTTGAAATTTTATTGGCACAAATACTCACCCTTTCAAGATGATGCGCAATACTTAACAACAGTATCTTAAAGGTCATGGTTGTTCACTTCTTATATGCTTATAATAAGGTCCATTTTGTTTCCGCTCCATAACTCTCACATGCTTGGAGGGATTTTGAAAGAAATCGGGACAAATACCTCTTCCAGGATGATCATGACATGCAGAACATGCAGAACCCAACCCCTGTGTCTGTATCTTAAGGTCAAGGTCATAAAGGGTCATATAGTTATTTCCTTTTTATCCCCTGCCAAAGGCCTTCCGTCCGTCCGGAGCCATATCTTCATAACTGCAGGTTGGATTTTCATTACACTTGGTAATAATGTGTATCCTGATAGTGGGATGAGACGCGGCTATTTTTTTCTAGAATCGCCCAGTATTCTTCACGAAAACAAAGTTGGTAATAGCTTTCTCATTTCTTTGTATTTATTCATCAAACTTTCAATATATACTCATCATGACAACATCGACATAACCATACTGAAAATTTAAAGGTCAAGTTCACAGCGTTCATATTTATTATGTTATTATTAAAGCTGCTTGCCAGTTTTAAAGTTGGTCTCTAATGTGTTTGACATTATTTGGTAACTTTTGTTTTGTTGATTTATCTAATATGCATGAAGTTAATAATCTGTTTTCTGTTGATTTTCATATTCTTTTGTAAGCGCCATTTATTTCTGTTTATGAAAGCTCTGTCAGAAACGGATAGATCTAGATACATGTATAAATCTATATTGCACCTTCTAGCGCATTCTCCTGGGGATACACAGTGCTTTGGAATACAGCCACAATACAAAACTATTTATCCATTTTTAGCTCGACTATTCGAAGACTAAGAGAGCTTATGTAATCACCCCGGGGTCGGCGTCGGCGGTGGCGTCGGCGTCCCACATCAAGGTTTGCGTGTAAGCTGTGTTTACAAGTCTATATCTCTTACATTTCTTATCCTAGCACAACCAAATTTGTTCATGGGCTTCCTATTAGCATTATCTTAAGGGCTGCATAAGCAATTTTGGTTCCTGTAACCCATGGGCTACCATGGAACCCAAATTATGATAGCCCATAAAATGTGCCCCATTTCACATCAAATTTTGCGTGTAAGCTGTGTTTACAAGTGTATATCTCTTACAATTCTTACCCTAGCACAACCAAATTTGGCCATTAGCTTCCTTATAGCTTCCTTATAGCATTATCGTAAGGGCTGCTTAAGTAATTTGGTTCCTGTAACCCCTGGGCTCCGATGGAGCCCAAATTCTGATAGCCCTTAAAATATGTCTGTTTCACATCAAATTTTGCGTGTCAGCTGTGTTTACAGGTCTATATCTCTTACATTTTTTGTCCTGGCTGAACTAAATTTTAGAATGTTTTTTCCTTATAGTATGCTGTAAAGGGCTGGATAAGTAATTTTGTCTTCTGCAAATTCTGGGCTCCCATGGAACCCAAATTGTGATGGCCCATAAAATGTGCAATAAAGGCAGATCTAGGTTTGCATGTAAACATGTATATATCTATAATTTTGGTTTGGGATTCGTTATAGCATTATGCATCTTATTACTTCACCCATATTGGGGCATGGGCTCCCCCACACCCCTCCACACTTATATATATATATATATATATATTTTTTTACATATTTCTGTGTTGTTTTAGTCAATGCTTACACATATATGTTGCAACCCCCCCCCCCCCCCCCCCCCCCCCCCCAAAATTGAAACTTATTTTTTTGTTGTTTTAGTCAATTCTTACACATATATGCCCCCCACCCATACCCCGCCCTACTCCTGCCTCTCACTCCCCTTCCCCACCCCACACACACACACACTTGAAACTTTTTTTTTTTTTTTTTTACATATTTCTTTGTAGTTTTAGTCAATTCTTACACATATATGTTGCCCCCTCCCCCACAACAACCCACTCCCGCCTCTCATCCCTGCTTCCCCGTCCCCCCACCCCACCTCCACTTGAAAATCTATATAATTATATATATATTTTTTACATATTTCTGTGTTGTTTTAATCAATTCTTACACATATATGTTGCAACCCCCCCCCCCCCCCCCCCCCCCCCACATACATGAAACTTTTTATTTTTTTTAAATATTTCTTTGTTGTTTTAGTCAATTCTTACACATATATGTTGCCCCCTCTGCCCCAAACCCACTCCCCACTCTTACACATATATGTTGCTGCCCGTCGGGCTAGTCCAAAAAAAAAAAAAATCCCACTGCCTAAATTACAAGATCTGTGTATAACAAACACGCGCCCGTCAGGCACCTGGAATAAAACATCCCCCACATGTGTCATAATCTGTTAATTGCACTCGCTTAGGTAATTCAATTAGCATTCGCCGCGGGCGTCGGCGATTTTCAACATCAAAACAAAACATGCTGTAAGTCCATCCTCCAAGAACCTTAATTGACAGTCGGCATTACCCAATCAATAGATGTGTAGTATTTCAACTCGGGTCGATTAGCCAATGAAACCACTTTTTAAAAATACTATCGGTTGATCACATGTTCGTCACATGGTCAGCTCAAAATGGCGGTACAGATTCAAACGATTACAAATAGGCCGATACAGAATCGCAATCAACACAATCACGCTGATTTGTCGGCGACTTTTGATGAATCAAGAGACCATGGACTTTTGATAATGGAAGCATGCTTTATATGAAACTCTGAAAAGCGAAATATATCAATAATTAGATAACATTTAGAAATTCCTGACTTAGGGGAAAGAACTCCCGCGAAGCGAAACTGATAAGATACACGGAAATATATGTAATATATTTGTGAGAAGAAATATCGATTTCTTTGTAAATAAATTTTAAACAGTTATTTTCATATACAGTTAACAGTTTATATTTATTTTCCAATGTATTTTGCCGATTAAAATGCCTTTCTGGAGGAACTGGACTTGAAAACTTGTATCACTGTATACAATTTGTGGGTGGGGTAATGCTAAAAAAAATAATAAAAAAATCCTAAATTGTTCCATCTTACCATTGCTACGCTTTCACCCAATGACTACTGCCAACGCAACTTAAACGTACATCAATTGGTTATGAGAAGATAAGAATTACCGATTTTTTTTTTAATTTTTTCATTATTTAATGAATTATAATGAGTATCTGAATCCGTTAAATCAGAATCAGCTTTGACATAATGAGATGTCGTCAGCTGGGTATAAGTAATAGATAGAGTCAGGTCTCAGTGATCTGGTTCATTTAAGGGTGCCCTCTGATGAGGTTTTGGATTTTTGCACTTCCGGAAATTTACATTTGTTATATTTCAAAAATTATAATAAAACTGGAAAAAATAATTATACAGTAACAAACTTATGCCCAATAGGGATATTTTAGTGCAAAAAAAAAATGAAAAAAATTAGATTTTTTTTTGACCTCACATGTTGTGCCCAAAATTGACAATTTTTAACATAAGCCAAAATGGGGGGTAGGGGTACAAAAGATGGTATTTCTCAAAAACCATTTAAGATATTCACTTAATTTAAACTTTATTACAAAGACATGTGTTAGCATATACATAGACAGGAATAAAAAGTATTTTCCTATTATTTGTTACAGACCTATGCCGTTATATGTCAGAGCTCGTCGAAATCTAAAAAAGCACATTTTTTCCTCAGTTTTTATTGAATATTTTTCTTATATGCACACCGACCCCCAATTTTTATTTTTTCATTCTGATACTCAGGTCTTGAATATATTGTAGACAAAATATCTCAAAAAGTTATCTGTTCCTTTATCATGAAAAATTTATGGATCACAAATTTAAAAATGCAATTTATAGTAAACTGGGTGGGGTAATGACAAGGGATGTACTAATTTTTCAGATGGTGATAAAAATACCCCAACCCTTAATTGTTCGTCCTAAAGTATGATATATTACATTAAAAAAGACGGAAAATCGATACCTGTTCTGCAAACCACACTACACACATGTAAGTTGCCATACACAATTTTCAGCTGATTCAGAATTTAAAACCGCACTGTGAGAGTGTATTACTAAAGATTAATTTTGCGAAAAAATTAAATCACCGACCCATCATTATTTTTCCAGAAACTAACTAGTAATATGTTAGTCTTCATAAAAAACAGGGAAATAAAAAATTCTATCTGTTCTGATATTCACCAGAGGGCACCCTTAAATAAATTTTACGGAAACGAGATACGTGAAAGTATTGCCAAACAAGATAAATGATAACTGACAAAGACAAATACAAACGGACACATTATTTTTAAGGCAAGTAAAAAAACAGGGCTTGTGACAAAAAAACTCAGGGCTAGTGGAAAAAAAACCCAGGGCTAGTGGATTTTCAGGACCCACTAGCCCTGGGCTAGTCCCCTAAAAAATAATTCTTTTTTCTCAAATAATAAGTATGGGGGTATTTTGTTTAAACACAGTTGTGATTTTATTTTAAGCTCCAAGCTTATACTGTTGGCATCTGGAACAAAAACATGTTTGGTTTTATACGCCCTTTTGATAATTTTGAAGCATACCCCTCCCCTCCCACACACACACACACACACACTCCCCCTGTCCCCATGATATTTTGTATGTACTTTGGTGAGAGGAGTAACTCTACTTTTTTGGGGGATCAGTAGGTCAACTGTCAAATTGCCATGACCTTCTATGGACATATGCATTCTATGGGTAACACCTTCCCACATAAAAGTTTATAGGTACATTGCCCTTGGTGAGACATGGAAACATATTGCTATTTAGGTTCAAGATCAAAGGTCAAGATTGCCATGATATTGTATGGAATTCCATGTGACAACTCCGGAAGTATAATACCTACGCTCATGAAACTTCATGGGTGCATTGCCCTTGGTTCGAGGAGGGAGCATATTGCTTAGGTGATGAAGGTCACTTTGACCTGACAATGACCCAATCCTGAGTGACAGTTTCCCCAATGTAACTTGTATTATTACCTACAATCTTAAAACTTAACAGAAATAGTACCCATGGTAAAATAACTATTATTGATTTTGTGGTTAGTTTGTCAAAGGTTAAAAGGTCGTGACCCGAGCATGGAAAATGCCTTCCAAGCTGTTATGACCTTGACCTACTTTTGCACTTACACTTATTTACATTAAAGCTTTACATTGAAGTTTTTAATTAAGTCCATTAGTCAAATACCAGAAACGACATGGCTTTCCAGCTTCAAACACTTTTACATGTTATTCTACATGACAAAGGTATATTCCTACTAAAATATGTCAACATGAATGACCTTCGTAGTAGGTTTAGGAAGACTTTGATTACTGGGCGACTGACAAGTCCTTTTTATGAACACTGTTTGGGTACTTCAAAAGTGTTAACATTTTAAGTTTAATATCACTACACATTATGATAGTTATTTGATATTTATGCAGATGAGCTTGCCAAGGCCGAGTGGAATAAAGACGCCTGCTGCTTCCAAGCTGGCTCGCCCTGCTGGGGCACCACAGAAGTCCGGTCTCATGCAGCCTGGTACACTCGCTAAGGCACAAAGTAAGTCCTGGGTATGATGAGTGTAGCATGTAAAACTGCCACAGAAGTACATTCACATAGTTCTTCATAGGGAAATCAAAGTAAAATAGCCATGAAAACTTCTTGGGACTTTAAGAGTCCATAATGTGGGATAAGGAAATCTCGCCGGAGATTCACTATTTCAGACGGGGACGAGCTGAAATGTGGACCCCGAGGGTGCGACAATGATGGGTTGTTTTTCTCTCATTTCTTTACATTTGACCCCATAGAAAGCTGAATTAGACAGGTATAGTTAAAGGGACACTGTCCGTAAGTAAGCAGATATTTAGCATAACCAAATGCAAATGACTTTTATTCAGTGAAATATATACATGAAAACATGAGCATAGACACTAAGAAGTCTGTAGTAATACATTCGTGAGTTTGGAAAAAAAAAGCTTAAATTATTATTTGTAAATAAAGTGGGACCCACCGTATTTACCTTTTCTGCGATCACGTGACTTCCATTAGCGCATTAGGTTTTGACCATAGTATTTAATGCGTAATATGTATAGCCCGCTTAGCTCAGTTGGGAGCTAGGTCGACCACTTTACGTTCACTATTATTACCACGAGTGTAATTTTAGTTTGGGCTGCGAGTTCAAACGCCCGAAATGGTTTCTCTTTTTTTTTTGTACCGCGACTGAATTCCATCAAACAATCCTGCTTTAATTAGTAAATATTCAGTAATGTTTGGTGTGTAATGTTTGCGAACATAATTAGTGTGTGTTTTATAAGCTAAAAGTTACGGACAGTGTCCCTTTAAGGGGCAATCTTAATTATATTTTTTACCCTTTTGTATCCATTTAAAGCAAAAAGAAAATATGGTCATGTAAGATAGTTATCTCACATAGGCAAACCCCCATCGCAAATGGCTGAAAATGGGAGAAACTTGAATACCTTCTTTTTAGCATATAAAAGATAGTTTTAAAGTCGGTTGCTATTTGTTTTTAGACCATATGGTTATCATTCACATAACTCTTGGTAAACGTGTGCATTTTATGCTTCAATCAATACATCACAGTGACAGTTTCTTTGCATTTTCATCATGACTATTGTTGATTGTGATCAGGTCCTGCACCCTCGTTAAGACATAGTGAGTAATCATATTTCATTTGCAGTTTCTTCTGCAATTTACCATTTTATTTAACTTTGGAGGTTGTTTGGTGTTTTAACTTTTAATTAATTAATCAAATTCTTGTTTATCTTTTTCATTTATTCCATTAGTCTAATTATCTTTTTAATTTTTCCATTAGTTAATTTGTTCTTCATCTTGTTCATTTATTTCAACATTCCATTATATTTTGAAAATAAAACGAGGTATGAAACATTAACCTTAATATGAATATAAAACTTTCTGAGAAAAAAAAACATGGACATAGGAGTTGTTGCATAAATAAGAAAAAAACTTTACAATTTGTAACAAGCAATCATTAATGGGATTTCAGAGTTCATATTTATTATGTTATTATTAAAGCTGCTCGCCAGTTTTAAAGTTGGTCTCTTATGTGTTTGACATTATTTGGTAACTTTTGTTTTGTTGATTTATCTAATATGCATGAAGTTAATAATCTGTTTTCTGTTGATTTTCATATTCTTTTGTAAGCGCCATTTATTTCTGTTTATGAAAGCTCTGTCAGAAATGGATAGATCTATACATGTATAAATCTATATTGCACCTTCTAGCACATTCTCCTGGGGATACAGTGCTTTGGAATACGGCCACAATACAAAACTATTTATCCATTTTTTGACAATGCACTTTTAGATATACTTTTTTTTGCTCTTGATTTAGTTACTGAAGTATTAATTTTTTCATGTTTCCCATATTATGAGCCTTGTTTTCAGTCTTTTTTTCTCTTTGATTAAACACACCTGTGATTTTATTTTAACTTCCAAGCTTTTACTGTACTGTTTAATTTCATTGGCATCTGGAACAAAAACATGTTTTGTTTTAAACGCCCTTTTGATAATTTTGAAGCATACCCCTCCCCTCCCCCACACACACACACTCCCACTGTCCCCATGATATTTTGTATGTACTTTGGTGAGAGGAGTAACTCTACTTTTTTGGGGGATCAGTAGGTCAAAGGTCAAATTGCCATGACCTCACATCATGGGCATATGCATTCTATGGGATAACTTCAAAGCATAACACCTTCCCACATAAAAGTTTATAGGTACTTTGCCCTTGGTGAGACATGGAAACATATTGCTATTGGGGTTTAAGATAAAAGGTCAAGATTGCCATGATATTGTATGGAATAGGACATTCCATGTGACAACTCCGGAAGTACATACCCAATCCTGAGTGACAGTTTCCCCAATGTAACTGGTATTACTACACCTACAATCTTAAAACTTAACAGAAATAGTACCCATGGTAAAATAACTACTCCTGATGATTTTGTGGTTAGTTTGTCAAAGGTTAAAAGGTCCTAACCTGAGCATGGAAAACGCCTTCCAAGCTGTTATTTGTATACTATTTTCTTGAAACTTTATACATAGTACCCATGGTGCAACAACTACCCCTATTGATTTTCTGCTTAGTAGGTCAATGTCACTGTGACCTGGTCATAAAAAATGCTTTATGCAATCTTGAAACTTTATTAAAATAGTGGTCTTGGTTAAACAACAAACTACTACCCCTATGTAGATGGGTCAAAGTCAAGGTCCTATTGACCGGACACCTAGGAAATGCTATTGACTGGACACCTAGGAAATGCTTTTCACACAAACTTAGCAAACAGGCGCCATTAGGTGGCGCTCTTGTTCAGTCATTGTCTTGTACTGTTGTCTTTATCTTTAATGTATGACCTTCTTTAATCTTTACTGTCATATTAGTCTTTCCTTTCAGTTCATGTGACTTAAACTTTATAATTATTGTTGTATTTTGTTGTGAACTAAAATTAGAATGTAACTTTGCTCTTGATGACATACTGGTAATTATTAATATGTTCAAATAATTCACATGCCTACAGCAGCATGTATCAAAATGTTTTATAAAATGCATAATTTCGCTTTCTATCAAGATTACAGTATTTCTTCAACTTTTAAAGGATAAATGGCTATAGCATAAATTCCAGACTACTTTAGCATAGTATGTGTGCTCTCTAAGGGAACAACCGTTCAATTTTTGGCGGACATCTTGATTTAGTTATCTTTTTAGAGCTCGCAGCAGTCAACTGGGGAGTGTTATCATACTACAAAAAATATAAATATAATGGAAAACTTGTTTGCAGACGACAAAATAGTCAACCAATCGATGATTGTCTACAATTACAGAATATTTCTCTTCTCCGACATCTAAAAATGTAGGTGTAGGAGACCAGCATCATCTCTGTTGGCAAGTTATGTCTATGGTCAGAGATCTTCGAAAAATAAATTAAATGGTTGTTCTCAAAGCTACTGTGAAATCATTTTTTTTTTGTGAAAGGGTTTATTAATGACAGGAAGGAAAAGATTCTGTATTTTTTTTCGGAGTTGGAATTTACTTGTTTGGATATCATGAATGAAACCTAATTCGAATCATTCATGCTCAAAAGCAAATTTATTTATTCTTTGAAAATTATCCATGAAAGTTATCCAGGTAATTTTCTTCTTACATAGCTAGTTCTCAAAATTGGGGCTATTTGCTGTATGCAGCCAGAGAAATAATAAAATTTAAATTTAGTAAAATTTAGAAAAGGAATGATTTCACGGTATGGTTGGTATGGCACTGTGTTGCATTATTTGTCTGTGTTGTATAGGTGCTATAGCTAAGAGTGCCAGAGCTGCTGGACTGAATTCTGATATCGCGGAAAAATATGCGGCCGACACTGTGCATGCACTTGCAGGTAATACAATATAAAACTTATTTTAATTTAGATAGTCGAAATTAAACGGTCCATGTCTTGAAGGACATAATCTTCTATTCAGGATTCAGTTTGACGAGAGAGTGCATATAGAGGATTGCTCTACTCTTTCTGTCAGACTGAATTTTAGGGGTTCGTTAGATTACCCGATTATTAATCTGTAGAGGGGTCACCTTGAATCTCCGTTCAATTTCTACAGGGAAACAGCTTGTTGAAGTCCCCATCTTATATTTACAGAGAACCATCTTGTTAAAGTGTCCATTCAACATTTACAAGAAACCACCATGTTAACATTTCCATGATGTTTACAGAGAACCATCTTGTTAAAGTGTCCATCCAACATTTACAGGAAACCATCATGTTAACGTTTTCATGATGTTTACAGAGAACCATCTTGTTAAAGTGTCCATCCAACATTTACAAGAAACCACCGTTAACGTTTCCATGATGTTTACAGGGAACCACCTTGTTAAAGTGTCTTTTCAACATTTAGAGGAAACCACCATGTTAACGTTTCCATGATGTTTACAGGGAACCACCTCGTTAAAGTGTCCATCTGATATTTAAATGGAAGCACCTTGTTAACGTCTCCATCTGATATACCACAATGAAGAACATTAATGAGTTACCTCCCTTAGAATACTTTTTAAAAAGATTATCGATTTTTTTTCGACGGGGTTGGCCTGAGTCAGTGGATAGCATGATGGACTTAAAACTGGAGGACCCAGGTTCAAGCCGTACTGGCACCACTGAGTTTCTTTGGTATGTTTTTTTTTTTGCAAGTTGAATGGGGACATAAACCAGTCTTGAGCCTGGGGGTGGCTGGTCCCGGTTATCAAAGTCTATCCTCCCAGTAGGTTAAAGAACCAAGGAATCTTTTTATTAGTAAGAGTAGGGCAGGTTCCCAGATTCCTATATATTCTTCCCCTATCCCTGTGGCGGCTCTAAATAACCTATAACGTATTTGTGAGCCGTTAAACAACACCCAGTTCAATAAATTTTATTTGGAATCCTTTGCCTTTATCCTTGATACCATTATGGATATTGAGTTTTTCATTTGCTTATAAATATTATGTCTGGTCGTACAAACTTTTTAATGCGAAATCTTAGAATAATGTCTGACCAGACAGATGTTTTAACATGTTTTGATTGGAAATAAATATTATGTAGTGCGATTCAACAATAATATCAGAGTAATCCAATTGAAACGTCCGGTTTAGTAAGGCAAAGGGGAGTAATTCTTACAAGGGAATTGAATGACTTAAGTCCCTCATTAATTGTCTCTGTAGGAATCTTTTAAGAGACACAGTATCTTAGTTTGGGATCTTATTCATTCATTAATTTATCATATTAGTCTACTTTGTCTTGTATGTGTTCACTGGTGTATTTTCTACCTTCAAAAAGGTTAAACATTTGAAACGCCTTTCATAGATGTATATTATGCTAGATGATATAAACATGAAATACACATGTATACTTTTTATGGTTAAAAGAACTTAAATACACTTTGTTTTTACTCTCGACATGCATGTGTTTATTTCTCTCTTATTTGGGGCGTCCGTGGCCGAGTGGTTAACGTCTCTGACTTGAAATCACTTGTCCCTCACCGCTGTAGGTTCGATCCCTCAGGGGCCTAGGAATCTTTATGTGAGGAAGCTATCCAGCTGGCTTGCGGAACGTCGGTGGTTCTACCCAGGTGCCCGCCCGTGCACGAAAATTGCCCGGAGGGGCACCTGGGGTCTTCCTCCACCAATGGAAGCTGGAAAGTCGCCATATGACCTTAGCTGTTGGTGCGACTATAAAATCCAATTCAATCAATTCAATCAATTCTCTCTTATTTTCAACAGATAACTTGTAATTACTATTAATTCTGCATGCTGTGTTGTGCATTTTTGTATTTTGGTTCATTTAGAGTGTGATAATTGCCTTGTTTAGATGTGGCTAACTAGTTTCTTATGTTGCACTTCTTTTAGTTCTTGTGCATTTTGTAATAATGGATCTATGTAAAGCTTCCTTGTTACAGAAATAATAGTAATGCAATGTTTTCTTGTATAATTTTAGGTGAGGAGGATTTGACCGCTCCTCCTCCGCCATTGGATGATTACATTATCGGTGATCGCGTATTTGTGAGTGGTTCCAAGCCCGGGTATATAGCATTCTTGGGCGAAACTCAATTTGCCCCTGGAGAGTGGGCGGGTGTGGTTCTTGACAATTTAATAGGAAAGAATGACGGGTCGGTCAACGGAGTCAAATACTTTCAGTGTGAGGCAAAACGAGGCGTGTTTTGTAGAATTTCTAAACTTTCTCGGACTCCTGGTATCTCACAAACCAACAGATCAGCAGACGACGGTTTGTCCGAGATATCTATGCCAGTAAACGGGGACAATAACAACGGGGCGGTCAAGCGAGCGACAACGCCTAGTTTACTTCAGCGCCCTACCACTCCAAGTCACCATGAAAGTCGGATTGCACGCCCCACCACCCCCAGTTTGCCACGCCCTGTACATAAATCCCTGTCGAGCTCAAGCAGTAGTTTAAATAAAGGACCTGTGCCAGTAAAAGTGAAATCTGAGTCGCTGAATTCCAGCACGCCAAACCCGGCTATGGGGCTGAAACATAACTTAAATATAGGTGATAGGGTGGTTGTGAGTGGGTCTAAGCTCGGGACATTGAGGTATGTGGGGCCTGCAGACTTTGCCAAGGGACAGTGGGCAGGCATTGAGCTTGATGATCCTCTAGGTAAAAATGACGGAGCAGTAGCTGGGAAACGGTAATTATAAATAGTCCATTTCTTGAAGTTTCCTTTTTTTAATGTTAGGTCTTCATTCTTATCAAATGTTAATACTTATTAAATATATTCTTTAGTTGATCTTTTCTTCCCAATCAAATTTACCATTTTATAAAATTATTTCATGCAGGTTTATTTCAGAATATAAGCAGTACTAGATGAATATATGTATAAGCTGTTGTTGTGTTTGGAATCTTTTTTCTAGATATTTTGATTGTCATCCACGTTACGGGTTGTTTGCCCCAGTTCACAAGGTCACAAAGATGGCGGTGGGAACTACACCAAGTCCCATGACACGCTCTCTTGGCAGCGCAGGTCTTCGTCTGAGCAGGGAGAGAAGCGGAAGTCAAGAATCTGTAAGCTCGTTGAGTTCTGCCACGTCGAGCGCATCCAGACCGCGGGTAAGACTGGGAGTGTCGGGCTACGGCAACAACCAGGTACATGCAGTTTTACTGGTGCTTCAACTACTTGAAACAAAATATATAATACTGGTTAATCCTGTGGCGGAATTGTGCAGAAATCAAGATGAAGTACATTTAGTTGAAATCATTATTTGGGAATAAATTATTCCGTCCTAAGAATTTAGGAATTGAATTTTCTGTTAACAAGGTCAAGATGAAGGGTCAAGGTGAAGTCTGCATTTAAGTGGGTCCCAATTAAAAGTGTACCACTGATTTTCAAACCAATAACTACAGATGTTAAAAACAGATTGACCATTCTTTTTGTGCTGCTAATATGGTTGCATTGTAATACAATACATATCACAAATTCTAAAATTGCTGGATTGACTTTGGACTTACAGTTTAAAATAAATATCTCCATTGGTGTTTTTTCCCCCAGTCATTTAAATTACAAAGGTTTGGAAGTAGTAGATACTGCCTTTTTTAATATGCACTAAATACCTTTACACCTTCAGTTTATTTTCCAATATTTTCCAATATTTTCCGGTGCAGCAATTAAGTGTCCAGTCCATTCAGTAAGCAAGACACTGGTCTCTATTCTATGTGCACAGTATGCACATCCCTGGTTTTTGTATTTAAAAATTCCAAGGTTACAAACGTGTATCAAGTCATCTGATTTGTATGAACATTTTCTGCCAGGATTAATCAGTACAAAATTGATGTTGTAAAAAGTACCGTAACAAGTCTAAATCTCACTATAAATCATATAGAGAGCTGCAGAGTCATAAAAGTGTTGTGATATTAGAGTTAACTCCCTTGGTTTTCATATGGTATTTAAATTTTGTCTTCATATTTGAACTGGCTTTTTCCTTGATAACTTTTAGGATGTCATTTGCTGACAATTTGATATTTTCTTCTGAAATACTTTATTAGTGAAAACAAAATGTTGTCACAAAATGTTGTCCGAGATACGCTTTTAAATAAAACATTTACCATATTTTACGGTGTATAGTGCATACCCATGTATAGTGTGCACCCATATATAGTGCCACCCACGTAGAGTGCGCACACCCTTTCTCAGAGGTCATACCTGGGTAAAAAAGTTGTTTCCATGTATAATGCGCATCAAAATTTCCTATATGAACCATTCGCCGAAAATAACAATTACGATCAATGACTTTTTCTAATGCATCACGATAATTAAAAACAGCCAGCAGGATACGGTACAAAGAATTTAATTGTGGCAAAAAGCTTGCTTGTCGCGATGCAATTATACATTAATTAAAGTTTGTGATCGTGACATTTTATTGTTATTATCAACCAAGTTTGAAAACAATTACACAATTACTGACCATGCCATAATTAAACATCCATAAATATGTGTAACTGTAATCGGTCCGTATGCATTCAAGTTGAAACAATGTTTTAACCAGGCGAAACCATTTTTAGTCTAGGTGTATGATATCCGTGGGCCATTCCATTATCTGACAGAGACATACACGTTTACTGTGTAACTGTTGGTTAGATCAAAGGGACTACCTTACCCTCAAAACTATCAAAAGGGTCTCACCGACAAGTAATGTTGATCAATTTTAAAGGATTATAGAAATAGTTTGGGTTGCCAAACTTATGTAATTATTGACAATTTATAGATTTATAGATTAGCGGTTAACAAAACATGGTAAGAAATGTTCACCATTTATTGAAATTCTACAACAAATATACAAATATTTTTTATAATAAATCTACACTTTATTCATTTCGCCATCATCGCTTTCACTGTCGTCTGCTGGCAGTGCTGCATTTAAATATCAGAATATAATTGAAATCAGCTGATATAAAAAACAAAACAAGGGCGGAAATGTTCACTCATTTATTGAAGTTCTACAACAAATATGCAAACATTTATATTTATATAAAAACAAGCTTTATAATAAACTTGATTTATTTCTAAGTCGAATTAAGTCAATAAATTACTTGTATAAAGCGAGTAAGTCACGAAAAATTAAGTATTATCGGCATTCACAGCTGTCTGTCTGTTCATCCCCGATGTTTTTATCGCCATTTTTCTCCAGTGTGACATCGATTTTCTGCATATAAAATGCAAGAAAAAAAGTCTTTTGTATTGTTTCCTTGTATTGTTTCCCTTACGGATACCGTAAAAGAAGTAAAAAAACGGCGTACCATACAAGGTAAAATGTGGCAAAAATGTTTTATCTATTTGTGAAAACATTTAACATGTTTTTCAAAATTCTTTATTAGTGGAAGCATTTAAAAAAAATCACCAAATATGATGACCAGAAAAGAAGTAGTTACCATGTTTTAACTAAGTAAAATTAAGTTGTTATGTAGATACTTAATTCATTTTGGTGAAACATATTTCTGCTGTGTTTTACTTAGTGACTTAGTTAATTCAGTTTTTAAGTATGTTTAAGCAAAACTAAAGCAATTGTACATGTAGGTGAAACAGGCACCAGGTTAAATATGAAGACATGTTATAGATAGCTCATTTTGGATTATAGTTTTTAACCATCTCCATGTTACTTTGGATTTGATTCAGCCTTAATGCATGAGGTGTTGGTGTTTTATTAATAACACTGGTGTTTTGTTACTACTTATATTAATAACATTAAATTTGCTTTTATATTTCTTTGATGTGTGTTTTATTACTTCTCCTTTTTTTAACACTGTTAAAGAAAATAACTCTTTGTCATTCGCAAATATTAAAAAAGGAAAATGGAATCGAATAAGTATGATATTTTTTTATTTTTTTTGATGGGAGATGCTGAAATGCATGATGGGAAACACTGACATTAGTGGGGCAGATATGTGTGTGTTTTGACATCAGGCGGCGAGGTGTTGCACCGGCAGCAGATTTCCTGCTTAAATATTTTCCACTATATTTATTTAGATTTCAATGCATTTGTTCTTGCTTGATTTTTAGTTCTTGCTTGATTTTGATCAAACACTGCATAAGAAGTTTAATCATTTGATTGTTGTGGGGGCATCCGTGGCCAAGTGGTTAGAGTATCTGACTTGAAATCATGTGCCCTCACCGCTGTGGGTTCGATACCTCATGGGCCTAGGAATCTTTATGTGAGGAAGCTATCCATCTGGCTTGCGGAATGCCGGTGGTTCTACCCAGGTGCCCGCCCGTGCACGTCTTAAATATTGACTTTTTTTTTTATCTTTTAATATTTAGATTTCAATGCATTTGTTTTTGCTTGATTTTTATCAAACACTGCATAATAAGTTGAATCAATTGATTGTTATGCTCTCTAGTTCTAAATATATTGATCTACTGTTGTGTTATATTCTATCAGCATAACATTATATCACTATAAACACTTTTCTCTCATAGTAATTTTCTCTGTGTAGTGTTGTCGACTCTTTTCCATTACCAAACATTTGTTGCCATTAGTTACTGAATAAATCCTACATAACGATTTATAATGATGGGAAATACCAATTTCAGTATTGAAAAACAAACAAAAATGTGAAACTTAATTAGTTTATAGTGTTACATAAATTTTATTTCATATGCACATATAATTGTTTTCTCCCACCAGAGGCCGTTCATATTTTGGGGATTAGACAGCAACCAATGCTCTGTAGGGGGGAACTAGTCAGACAAATATGACACAGAGGTGGGGAATTCCAAGAAATTGGAACATATATACATATCAAAATTTTAACTAATTTATTATTGACTAACTCTGGGAATCGGACTAAAGATGTGAGTCACTGAGGTTTGAAGTGATCTTATTTCTCCTGGTTATGCCCTTCAATTCACTGCCTCGATGGGGAGAAAACATTGATGAGTGCATATTAATGGGCTTATTAATTTGATTTTGTTTTAATTTGGTCTCATGGGCTTGGTAGAATGTTAAAAAATAAAATTAATGCTTTTATTTGCTATTGTAATCAAAACAAAACAAATAATATGAAAAAATGGTATCAACCCATTCCTGACATTAATAACAAACTTTGCACGCTTTGCATTGTAATCTTCCTGCGAGTGTTTTGTTCCTAACACATGTAAACATTGACCCTGCAGCCACATTGACTCTGCAGCCCTCTCCACCTAAAGTAGCTTATAGACTTTTGTCGTATTTAACTCGTGAGAAGTTTCTAGGGCCCCATTCTTTAATCTCCTTCTTATTGTTGCATTGGTAAACTGCATGCTTGTTGAGGCTTTAAACAAAATAAAAATGTTCCGGTTGTTTCATGGTAAAATATGCTTTTAAGCCTGTGCAGACCAGTGTATTGATTCGGAGAATAGGGCTAAATATGGTTACTCGTAATGGTAAAATATGAGTTTAATAACAGCAACAGGGTTGCTGATGTTTATTCTGAGTTTGGTTTTGTTAATTGTTTTCCTATTGCTTAGGACAATAGCCTAATAAATTGGGTTTGCAAAGGACCTTTTTTTTAGTATTCTCATGTTCAAATTGCTTACTTTCCGGAAGCTCTTCAAAAAAACACAAATTTTAAAAAGAGCTTAAGAGAAAGATTTTAAATCCAGAAAGGACAAGAGCATGTTTATTATGAAGTTCTTTGGTTAAGTACATTGAGGAGGAAACATTTTTAAAACTGTTTACACTTTTGGAAGATGAGGGCAAATAATAACGTATTCTAACGCAAAAGCCAAAAATCCTGCAATTTGATTGGTTGACATTCAAACATTTACGGCTATTAAGTATGCATAAATGTGACATCACTTAGTTTATATTGGAATGCGTTTCTGAGTGAAAACTGTCAAAAAACAATGAAATGCACTAGAAACGGGCTTAAATCAGCTGTATTGGAATTTGGAATTTTATGACAGTATATCGGTCGTTTAACGGTCGTAAATCGTGTTTTACAAATGTGCAACCATTTATTGACTTATATACCGTCGCAAAGTCCAATATATATAACTGTCAAGGACAGGTAATTATAAATGTTCATGTGGTTACTGTACGCACGGAAAAACACAAGGAGTCACATAGGCATAAAAGCATATCCATAACATCTGGTATAAACAACGTGTAATCAGAATTGTACACCAGAGAGCATCATACCAGAGCTTTTTCGCTGTACATACATTCTTCCTATATTTGGGTCATGACAAATCATTCAACAGAGTTCTCTGGTATGTGTGTAATCCAAACTTGTAGAGTTAATCTGTCGAAAGGGACGCTCGAGGTCGTATACTGTTATTAAGAGCTTGGACTGTGTTTATTGGGCGGGAATGAAAACAACTTTTCTTAAATTAGGTCTTATGTCAAGATTTTAAATAATCCGGCAGTCAGTGAGTGCCCTTTGCAAATATTTTGTTAATTGTAAGTTACTATTGAGTTTAAGTAAATTCTCTGGCTGAAAGATTTGTCATATCATTGATGTGTGAGTCATCTTGTAAGAAATTATGCTTTCTGATGATTGTAACATGAACAGAGGCAGACCAGATTGTCTTGGCGGATTATAAGAATCTTTCATGGGTGTCTGGGTGAAGATTGGAATTCCAACACGAGGTATAACTGTTTTATTGGAACCGAGGCTCTGCCGAGGTTCTGATTAAAACAGTTATACCGAGGGGTTGGAATTTCACTATCTGAACTGGGATACCCATGATAGATTCTTTTTCTTGCATATCATTTACATTCTGAGCATTGATGTTGCCAACTACTAACGTTTTGCATGTTTATTTACACAATGACGTCATGCAACTGTCATTTTTGAAATCGGCATGCGACTTTTATCTTCCCCCACTTTGTAAGATCAGGCTTTCCAGCACTCATGTAACATGCGGATCACCTTATCCGATATGCAAGGAAAGGATATCCATGTTTTACACTGGTGCTGAAAAATCTGATCTTACACATGGTGCCAGATAAAAATAAACATACAAAATATTGATTTTTGGCAACGTAAGTGCTCAAAATTCTAATACTATGCAAAAAAAAAGAATTAATCATTGGTGCCCGTGGTTCAGATATGGAAATTACAACCCTCCGTATAACTGTTTTAGTCGAAACCGAAGCTGTTGGAGTTCTCGATCTTCATTGGATACCCATTAAAGCACACTTCTTACAGGATATCTCCGTATCTAATTAGCAATACTGTGAATTATTCAGATATGTCAGATTACAGTTATAAACTATATATGATTTGTCAACATGATTTAATGGAAACTTTTTTCAGAAATATATGTTCCTTATGTTTTTTGTGTTATTCAATGTTTTTCCTGTTATAAACTGATACAAAAATTAGATAAAAAGCATTTGTAGGAACTACCTGTAGATGTTTAGAAGTTAGTTGCCTTTATTTTTGGCTGTCACATTCAATAGTTGTACTAGATGCCATGCTGTTTATATTGCCAATTCTTAGTTCAAGATTATGATGCCTTGCACACATTTAACGGTACTTTTGTTCTAGAAAACTAGTTTGAACAATTCACAGTCGACTTCCATATTTTGCATGGATCAAGCTTAACACCATGAAAGTTGTTTAAAATGGCACTGTTAACCCTTAACCCGCTATATATATATATAATGGACTGTTCTTTCTTTGAATTAAGATCATTCCATTTATGTGACAAGGGGTGTTTTGGGGAAAATGACTGATCAGCAGCTGGACATTGTAAACCCTGATTTACCCGCAAGCTGATGTGGGTTTACAATGGACTCAAAGGCTATTATAGTCGTGCTTAGCGGGTTAAGGGTTAATAATAATATGTGCTTCTTCAGTGTTCCATTAGAAGTCTGCAATATCCTTTGTCTCAAAAACGTGCATGATAGTGGTAGTTAATTAAATAATCCAAGTATAAAACACTAATCTGTCCACTTTTCCATTACAAATCCGCAGTAGCCATTCTTTGTGTGATAATGGTTTAGAATGGCACTGTTAATAAAAAATATCATCAGCTTTTTCATTTTAATTAAAAAAAATCAGCATGAAATGCTTTAGTATGAAAGGGTAGAAAAATGCAGGTACTTCTGCTTATTCTTCACAAATCTGCAATATTCCTTATCCTGTACATCATGTACATCAACATGGTACTTTTACCTATTTGCTAAAAATGTATCTGCATAGCACTAGGAAATAGTCAATAAAGGCATGCTTTGTGACTAATTTTTTTCTCTCCAAATAAACAGTAAGTTATTATAGTATTTTGTTGGGTAGAGTGTAACTAATTAATAAAAAAAACTAGGCACGTATTATGTATAATGTAATTGGAAATGATTTATATACGAGCCGTAATTACACAGCTGACTATACTTCAACATGTGTTCAGTAATTAGAGTTTGTTTACTGAATAAAAGACATAATGACATATAGTACATTATATTTCCGTAAATTAATCATTTAAAAGGAACTCAGTATGTCAGTTTTAAAGAATTTAAAAATGTGTAGTTATTATTTTAGAATTTGCATGTTTTTTGCACACAAAAATTGTATTGCTGCAAATTATTTTACATTATAACATTTTGTTGTTTATACAGCCATAGTTGCTCTTTCTGTTTACTTACTCTTGAATTTACTAAAAATTAATTTGTAAATTATACCTGTTCAGAATTCACATTATTGCATCTTCACACCTTCATCACACCCACACTCCATATGTTGTGCTGGGTTTAATTTATATCCTTAGCTAACCATGTCACCCATAATATTTGGTGATGTACACTTTTAAAATGATTTCATATTCTCTGTAGAACAGTAGATATACTCTGCAAGCTTCTACATACCTCAGATCTGATCTGTTTCACTCAGGAGACATTGGTTGTAATAACAGAAACGTAAATAATTTGTGTTAACTATTTTGGCTGTCTGACCATCCCATGCCATTCTAACATTGTCCGGATGTAGGATTTACTGTTTATAGAATTGAAAAGAGCAAGAAGAAATCAGGCTTAATCTGTACAGTGTTAATTAACATAGAGTGCATCATTCTCTGCTAAAAAACCCGCTGATGTCCGTTTCCACAGTTACAGGTAGACAACATCGTGATATGACTGAATGATTGTTAAAAACAATGTAAATCTCCAAACATGTATACACTACCACTGTTATAAAAGTTGGGCACAGTGCTCACTGTACAAGTAGACACCGTCTTGATGTGACTGAAAGAGTGTTAAGAGCGATGATAAACCATAAACCCCAAACACGCATACACTATCATTGTATTGAGCTCACTACCACCAGGAGACACCATGGTAGTGTGACTGAAAGAGTCTTAAAAGTGATTTAAAAGTGACAAACATCCACTACCATAGTGAGTTATTAGAATGCAGCATGGTTAAATTTAAAAAAAAAATGGCTATAAAATTAACTCATATTTATGTACAACTATTTGGAACATGAATTACAACCAATGTCTTCTCCTTATCATAAACAGGCGCGTCAGGCTTTGACTTTGAACTGCTCCAGCTCCTAAGTTTGAATCTGAGAGTTTAACCCTTAGCCCGCTATGAATGTATAATGGACTGTCCTTTCTTTGCATTTGGACCATTCCATTTATGTTACAAAGGGGTGTTTTGGTTAAATGCAGGCTAAGAGTTAAGATTCAGAAAACCAAGTCAAACTTCTGAGGCGGAGTAGTTGGAAGGCAAAAGCCGTCACTCAATCACAGTGCTTGAGAAGTCTGACGTAATGTCCTACTTTGCCTTTGCACCTTCTGTGTTAACTTCACCTCACGGCTGGCTTCATAGATCACATGTAGTTTAATGAACTGTCATTTATTTAAATAGTGAGTTTTTAGATAGATTTTGTCAAAATGTCAAAATTGAGTTGCTGTTACATGAAAGTCTATGAAGCAGTTGTTTATTTATGTACCATTTCTTCTGTTAGTTTAGATGTTCTTCTGTAATGCAGATGTCATTTAAATATGTTATTCTCTGCTGTTCTTCAGTGTTATCAATGACTGGTTAGATTTTCATTGGTTTGTTTTGGAAATTGCTATAACTTGGTTACCAATTTTTTTATACAAACTTTATATTGCGTGCATGGGTTAGGCCTTATGAAAAACCATGACCATGCTACCATCGGTTTCTTCGGGTATGGTCCTCTTAGCCTCGATCTGGCGGTCCCGTATATCCGAGTTGAATCCTCCCTCCCTCTGTGTCTCTGGGCTACTCGAAATAACCTAAGATTATAATTATGTTGAATGTGCCGTTTGAGTTCAAACCACCAGCTGTGTTCTTAAAGCAGCTGACCCGCCAACAACAGCCAAATTTTTACATCATATCAGGGTTCTGGAAATATTTTGAAAATCCACTTGCCCACGGCAAGTTGATTTCAAAAGTCACTTGCCCTGCCCCATAATGTCACTTGCCCCACATTTAAGAACACTTAATTGCCCCAAAAATTGGCGGTCTGTACCATTATTCGTGTTAAACGGGACGGGACCGCTGCATAATTTGGACCATTATACTTAGAAAAGGAAGGGAAAGTGTATTTTATGAATTAGTTAATACATTGTATTTATTCATATAAAAAAATCAAATGGTTGCATTTTTTATTCTTTTGTGTCTATTACATCTTTGTGTTACTTAAATCATAAAATGATGAGACAGTATACAAACTCAATTTATTCTGCCCTCCCACCCCACCCGAATCCCCACACACACAACCTCCCATCATTTTTGATGACCATCCCAAAAAAATGATTGGCAGCTAGTGTATGGAACTTTTAATGTCACAGTGTGTACAATTAACCAGTTGACAGGAAAAAAAAGGAAGCTATTGTATTCATTTAAATGTGCGACAAGCAAACAAACAAGACAAAAACATTATTAAAAATATTCGCTTGAATAGGGGTTCCCTTATTAGGGTTCCCTAGGAATTGTTTAAGAAGTAGTAACAGTAACCTTATTTATCAAAAGCGAAAGTTCAGAACTTGAGAAAAAAGGTTCCGTGATTTTTCTGAAATCGCGAAAACCCATGACATGCGCATATCGCTAAGTTATGCAACTTATTTGTGTAGTATGCACTTCCAGTATACGTTTAATTACACACTATGTCAATGAAATACACCAAATACCTCATAAAAGCGCATTGATAAACGAGGTGCTTCGAGTAAAAGAAATGTATTTTCGTTACGAAAAAATCTTCGGCAAATTATCTAAACAAAAACATAACGTCACGTGGGTCTGTCAGTCATTATTTTGACACATTAAATTAAGATAGAGTTTTCTGATTTGATTGGTGGAATGTCCAAATGACGATCAGAGATTATTTGGAAGTAGCTATGTTTTATGGTTGGAAGGTCAGGGACATAATTGCCGCGATTTCATTGGGCCAATGGACACACGTGTGACGGTCGTGTCAGGATACGGTATGGATGCGCGTGTGGGTTAATTAGTTGTTTATTGAAATAATGCCACAAATTAAGCTGCCTGGGGCGAGATTGTTGATTGTACCGAAAGTTGTTTTGATCTTATTAACAATCGCTGAGTGGCGAAAAACGGCGGTCCAGTTTTATTCAGTTATCAGAATGAAATTCTGATATGGCTAGTTTGCCACTTGATTTGTTCTGAAATGGAAATGTCCGTCGGGGAAGTGGCGGGCAACCAGATTTGCGAAGGTCACTTGCCCGCACCCAAAATCCATTTGCCCGGCGGGCGTCGGGCAACCGTATTTCCGGAACCCTGCATATGTACACCGTATCTAAACCTACTAACAACGAGGTATATATATATAATATATTATATATATATGTTACCTGTTTTGAGAATACAAATTGTATATCCACAATATAAACGGCTTTAACCGGCCAAGCCAAACCCGAAAACTGGAGCGTCGAAGTTACCAATTCATATTTCATTTTACGCATATTCAATCACGATTATTTCAAAAACACGTGAATGAAACTTTACTTTAATAGGCACATATAGCATTATTATATAACCTGAGCAACTGGCTAGAGTTTTTGATAATTGGTTTTGTAGTTATTTTGCCGTTATCTGGAGGGTTAGTTTCTTTAAAGAAGTATTTTATAAAGTGGAATAGGTGACACTTAAGTTGTATAAGAAATGGTTTCAGAAGAATTCCTTAAACCAGTTATAAGTGAAAAAGAAATCTAGCTTGAATTGATTGCTGGACTGGAGGAAAACATCAAATGGCATCTGTAATGTGGCATAGTGCCGCTATTTATTGTGTATATATTTAGAAGCAGGGTCTGTCAAATACTTCATTGTTTATATATGCATAGATAATGATGGAACTTTGGTAGCATCTGCTTTGTTTATTTTCAAATATGAGCACATGATATTTTACCATTTCTAAAATGTAATTGGGCTGTATCCATTTATGCTGGAAAAAAAGAATAAAAAGTTTAAAAAAAACAAAGTAAAAGATTCAAAATAAGCGTAAAAGGTACAAAATTTAAAAAACTAATTCCATCATCAGTCTATAGCAAAAAGTGTTTTGCAGCCCATCATAGGGAGACCTTCTTGAGGGGTACCCCCGTGATTCATGCACGGCTATCTTTTAAACAGTGATTTGGGTAACCTTTGTGCTCATGGTTGAAGTGTATTGTGTATTTGTGTTATATACTAACCCAGCTGTGTATTTATGGTGGACTTTGGTGTATTAACAACAGGCATCGGGGGCGTGCAGGTCAGAGACCCAGCACTCTCAATATCTCCGCCACAACATCTGCACTACAGGTGAGTCTCACTAGGCGCATTATGAAATAGCTAGGGTAACGGGGGGGACTGTCACACTAGGGGCAGTATGAAATAGCTAGGGTAACGGAGGGGCTGTCACACTAGGAGCAATATGAAATAGCTAGGGTAACGGGAGGGGCTGTCACACTAGGGGCAGTATTGAATTAGAGTAACGGAGGGACCTGTCCCACTATGGGGGGCAGTAGTGGGATTACCAGGGTTTATGGTGGGATTGTCACACTAGGAGGGGGTAGGGAGTTGGATAGCAAGGGTTACGGAGGGCCTGTCACGCTAGGGTGGGGTGAGGTGGGGGCAGTAGTGGGATTACCAGGATTATGGTGGGATTGTTACACTAGGGGTAGGAGTTTGGATAGCCAGGTTACGGAGGGCCTGTGCACGCTAGGGTTGGGGTGAGGTGTGGGGGCAGTAGTGGAATTACCAGGGTTATGGATGGATTGTCACACTAGAGGGCAGTAGTAGGATAGACCAGGTTATGGAGGGGCGTGTTAACTTGGGAACAGTTTTGGTATTGCAGGTTTATGGAGGGGTTGTCACACTAGGGTGCAGTAGTGGATCTACCAGTGTTATGGAGGGACTGACATTAGGGGGCAGTAGTGGGATAACGAGGGTTATGGAGGGGTTGTCTTTTGGGGTGCAGTATTGGTATTGCAAGGTTATGGAGGAGGGGCTGGGCACACTAGGAGTCAGTAGTGATATTGAGCTAGGGGTACGGAGGGGCTGTCACACTAGGGGGGCAGGTAGTGGGATTGCCAGGGTTACAGAGGGGCTCGTAACACTAGAGAGGGCAGTAGTGAGTTTGCCAGGGTTATCGGATGGGGATGGTTACACTAGGGGTGCAAATATTGGTATTGCCAGGGGTTACGGAGGGGGCTGTTATGCTAGGGAGAAAGTAGTGGGATAGATAGTGTTACGGAGGGGCTGTTACACTTGGGTGGCAGTAGTGGAAAACCAGGTTTACAGAGGGGCTGTCATGCTAGGAGGGCAGTAGTGGGATGCCAGATTACGGGAGGGGCTGTTACACTAGAGGGTCAGTAGTGGATAGATAGGGTTACGGAGGGGCTGTCACACTAGGGGGCAGTAATGGCGACAACCAGGGCTTACTGAGGGGCCTGTCACATTATGTAGGCGCAGTAGTGGGATTGCCAGGTTACGGAGGGCTGTTACACTAGATGGCTGTATTGGGATGCCAGGTTATGGAGGGGCTGTTGTCAAAAGGGGGCATTATTGTACTGCCAGTGTAAGGAGTGGCTGTAACTAGGGGGCATTGGTGTTGGTTGCAAGTAATGGAGATGCGGTCTACAGAGTTAATAGTGGATGTCATTGTTGTAGGTTAACATGTAATGTAATAGCATTTAGGCATTTGGAAGAGCTGTGCTATGTATTGAGATCTCATTACAGTGTGGTCCGAGATTTCATGGGCTCCTCAACAATGAATGTAATAAAATTGTATGTGATTTTATTCATTCGTGGTTTATGTCTATGATTTCTTTGTTGACAATTTCTTGTGTTCCTGGCAGTTTAGTTTGGA
>JAWPHD010009223.1:0-106232 GCA_037043455.1 Cyrtodaria siliqua
TGATTCATGCCAATAAAACTGCCAATAAAGCCCGGTCTTAAACATGCCTCTAAAATGCAGGTTCGGTTAAGGGCAAATAAACAGTATTTTAGTTTAGGCCTTAACCATACTATTCATTCTATTTAAGCATTTGTATAATCATCATCATGTCTATAGCTTTTATTAACTTTGTATACCTGTTTCTTGTAAGAGTCTTAATTGTTAATTTTTCAATTTCAAGTTTTCCAATTTGCTGAAGTGTGCTATATATATTATATGTTATAATGGTATGTTGTCAATAATTTGGTATTTTGGATGGCTGCCATGCAGATATATCTTTCATTTAAAACCGAGTTGCCTAACATGGTTTGTACATTAACTGTACATATCAGTGCTGGGGAGTAACATCAGGGGAGTGTAGATCCTGGTGTACAGGTGTAAAAAATGTTGTAACATTGACATTCTTTGATGATTTAAAGGTCAAGAAAAGTCACTTTGGTTTGTCTGATATAGATTACTGATTATTGATCAGACTAGTCTGGTATTACAGTGGTATAAATTTATTGTTTTATCTTTGATTGTTAGAAGATCGAGATTAAAATTGTCCAGACTTAGGCATGTTGGGAGAAAATGTTTTTCAAAATTGAAAAATATTATGAATTATTTATAATTGAATCAAAAAATATATTTCAGCATTTTAGTATTGACATTGTATGTTTCATATAGATCTACATACACTGGAATCGAAACAAGTCTTAAATCCAATTTATCCACTGAATAATAATTTACCCATGAATACTTGCGTGTACAGGTATAAAGTTTTTTTTGCGCATGCGCGCTACACTAACTTACGCACCGTCTTACGAATTGATAAAATTAATGTAAGAAAACGTAATATACATAGCATTCACTAGCGGGGGGGGTATAAATTTTATATATATATAAAGGGTATATATATATAAAGGGTATAGCATTCACGAGCAGGGGGGGGGGGGGGGGGGGGGGGGGGGGGGAATCACATTATGTCCATGTTAATGTAGATAAAATATCAAACAATTTCGATGCATTACATAATTATGTGATGTACTACCTAGTACATATACTACATAATTATGTGATGTACTACCTACATATACATGTACAACATAATTATGTGATGTACTACCTAGTACATGTACTACATAATTATGTGATGTACTACCTACATGTACAACATAATTATATGATGTTTTCTACCTAGTGCATGCACTTCATAATTATGAGATGTACTACCTACATGCACTTCATAATTATGAGATGTACTACCTACATGTACAACATAATTATGTGATGTACTACCTACATGTACTACATAATTATGTGATGTACTACCTACATGTACAACATAATTATGTGATGTACTACCTACATGTACAACATAATTATGGGATGTAATACCTAGTGCATGCACTTCATAATTATGAGATGTACTACCTACATGTACAACATAATTATGTGATGTACTACCTACATGTACAACATAATTATGTGATGTACTACCTAGTAGATGTACTACATAATTATATGATGTACTACCTACATGTACAACATAATTATGAGATGTACTACCTACATATACTACATAATTATATGATGTACTACCTACATGTACAACATAATTATGTGATGTACTACCTAGTAGATGTACTACATAATTATATGATATACTACATACTGGACATGTACAACATACAATTATGTCATGTACCACCTACATGTATATCATTTCAATTTCGTGTATAATTTAAAAATTTCTGAAGTTAACTTTTTATAAAGTTATCATATTAGATCAAAATAAATGAATAAAATAATTAACCCAGTCACAGATGAGAACATCGCAGCATGGTCCATCACCAGCTTGTGACCCTCCCTAGAAATGGCTGATATAGTTGTAAACATAATGTGAATAACTATTGATGCTTATTATCTTTAATGATTATCATTATCTGTATTGATTATCATTGTTGATAATCATTGGTGTTCAATTAACTTGTGAGCATGGTAAATGATGGCATTGTATTAGAGTATTTGTCAACTGAACTTATTGATTATCCATTGAAGAGGGCTGGCGTGGCGCAGTCGGTAGCGCGGCGGATTTGTAACCGGAGGCCCTGGGTTCAATCCTCCGTGGTGCCACTGAGTTCCGTCGGTGTGTTCTTGGGCAAGACACTTTTCCTTAGCCTCGTCCGTCGGATGGGGACGTAAACCGGGCGGTCCCGTGTATCGGTTTATCCTCCGAGCACGTTAAAGAACCATAGAAATCTATTCGATAATAAGAGTAGGGCAGGTTCCCGGATTCCTATGTATCCTTCCCCTCTCTCTGGGGCGGCTCTAAATAACCTATACTGTGTTGATGAGCCGTTAAACAACATTCAATTCAATTCAATTATCCATTGAAATTCAGTCTGTTTAAATATTTAATAGGCTGTCAACATATGGTAGGTGCTGAACAACTGTCTATACTGGTTGTGGAACTTATTTGAAAACTATCAGCAAATTAGACATTGAATTTGAATGGGTAATTTAGAAAACGGATAGGTCAGGCACAGATAGGTCAGGCACAGAGGTCAGGCACAGATAGGTCGGGCACAGAGGTCAGGCCATTGTTATGTGATAGTTAGATCCCCAAGCCCAACCATATACAAAAAAAGGTAGAGTAGGTCGATGAATAATAATTTCTTAAACTCTCTACTCAGTCTGATTGAATATCAACAGATCTTGCACGCTTGGCGGTTGTTACTTTTTTTGTGTGATCGCTACTCCTAAAAAACTGCCGTGTGGATTTGATGAAATTATAGAGTCGTGGTTGGTTCTAGATGAAATTAGACTTTTTGTGGAATGTTTGCCACCACAGATAAAATATGTAGGTCTGTGATCACTACTTCTCTACAGATATATATAGGTCTGTGATCCCTACTTCTCTACAAACAAAATATATAGGTCTGTGATCACTACTTTTCTACAGATATATATAGCTCTGTGATCACTACTTCTCTACAAACAAAATATATAGGTCTGTGATCACTACTTTTCTACAGACAAAATATATAGGTCTGATCACGTAACTTCTCTACAGACAAAATATATAGGTCTGTGATCACTACTTCTCTACAGACAAAATATAAAGGTCTGATCACGTAACTTCTCTACAGACAAAATATGTAGGTCTGTGATCACTACTTCTCTACAGATATATATAGGTCTGTGATCACTACTTCTCTACAGATAAAATATATAGGTCTGATCACGTAACTTCTCTACAGACAAAATATATAGGTCTGTGATCACTACTTCTCTACAGACAAAATATATAGGTCTGATTACGTAACTTCTCTACAGACAAAATATGTAGGTCTGTGATCACTACTTCTCTACAGATAAAATATATAGGTCTGTGATCACTACTTCACTACAGATAAAATATATAGGTCTGTGATCACTACTTCTCTACAGATAAAATATATAGGTCTGTGGTCACTACTTCTCTACAGATAAAATATATAGGTCTGTGATCACTACTTCACTACAGATAAAATATATAGGTCTGTGATCACTACTTCTCTACAGATAAAATATATAGGTCTGTGGTCACTACTTCTCTGCAGATAAATATACAGGTCTGTGATACTACTTCTCTAGAGCTATTGATGCGAGACCTTTACTAAAGAGATCAGCTCTTTAATTATTTTTGCCACTTTAATTTGTTTGTGTGAAGGAGTAGGGTATATCCCCTTTTCTTTGTTGATTTTTGTACATGTAACTCAGTACTTATATATGTATACACTTTATACATGGAGAGATTTTTTTTCTCCCTTTTGGGAATGGTACCCATTCAATTGGGAAAATTCACATTGTTTTGCCTTAAATTGGGAGTTTTTCACTATCAAACAAAATCAATATTGTTTGCTTTGCTTAAATACCTTGCAAACACATTAATATTACCATTTGTACATTCTCTTTTAGTATTTCATAACTGTCCCCTTAAAGTATATATTTTTTGTAAAAAAAATTGAATTGGGAATTTTTTCACTCCAATTGGGGAAAAAACATACTTTTTACCATTGGAAATGGTACTGTTTTTCAGGTACCACTTATATAGGTGAAATAACACTGCCATGTATTACAGTTACAGGCAGCCATTATTGTAGGCTTTGAAGTTATAGCTCTTGGATTTCAAATGTTAATGTCACTTACAAATGGATTTCCATTTCAGATGGACATAGGACCCTTATAACTAAGATAAAATGAACTCAAAGCGGACACCACCAAGGGCAGGCCACTCTAACCTGCCGGTTCCTAAGGCCTCCAAGGGGTCGCCAGGCAATACCAAGTCATCCCTCACAAAAGCTGGACCCCAAGCAAGATCTGCTGAAGACATTCCTCGGCACGTCCAGCTGAGTCTTGCCACCGGGGGATCACCACAGCGCCGTGCAATATCTCCGGGTAACACACAGAGGAAGGGCCTCGGCACTCCAAGTTCACCATGTAAGTATATTAACTAAAGATAATAGACATTCTGAAAGAAATCAGAACATGTCTATAATTCCATGTTTGGTTGTTGATTTGAGCAGTCACCGGACAATAAGGGCCTTGTCATCTAGTTCTGGTTCCATTATTGAGTGTACTTAAGTCTTGTATGCCCCATACTTCATTAATGATATCATAATAATGTTATATACATGTATGTACATGTATTATTAATAAAATCTAAACTTTTTCAAACTGAGGCCTGTGCCTTTCAGATAGGGTATTTTTTATCACCTCAAATGCTTGAAAATGTAAATATTATACAGTACTCAAAACTACTCAGTTAAAGTAATTACTAAGTTTAAAGAGGGTACACCAGGCTTTTCTTAAGTGTCTATAGTGACCCGGCTTAAAATTGACAAGCAGCGATATTTTCTATTATACATGTTCTAGAGGATTAAAACTTTATAATCTCCATCTGCATGTTTTCGTTAATTCGTGAACTTTGACCATAATTCAACCAAACAGACTTCAATGGTAATGCTAATAAGATGGAATAAAATAGATGAAAACTGAACAAAAGTAAATAAAGAAATATATTATCATACAAATATATATATTGTACATGGACGTACAAGGCAAAGCAACCAATTAATCAACAATAAACCAGCCTGCACAACTACAATCCATAGTTCTTACAAAGTTTCAATACCGTATATACAAGCAGTCCGGACAGAATAACAATACATTATTAATATACCACTTGTTTGTTAAAGGGGGTATAATAACTAACCAATACATAACGTACACTGTCACATGACATGGTATTGACCATGACCTGATTGTTTTAGATGCAGCCCAACAGCAGAATGGCCAGGCAGGAGTGCGGTACATCACGGAGGATCTTGTACGCAAGATGTGCAAGGAAGACAACCTGGAAGTGGTCACCACCCTCAATCTCACACTTACCAAGGGCGAGGGAGGCAAAAAAATAAAGGTATATATTTTCATTAGACACTCCCTTCAAACACTCAGGTGCATCAGGACTTGAGATTATGGGTGATGGGGTGGGTGGTGGTGGAGAGGGGGGAGCAACTTTTAAAAAAACAATTAACAATTAAAAAACATGCAACACAAACACGTTTTTTTCAGTTTAGTTACAAGTGCAGCTTTAAAAATAAGACTTGAAAACAACAAAAAAAAAATTATGTATGAAATTTCATAACTTTTTAGATTTTAGAGGGGTCGCGCACCAGATATTCCCTCCTCATCCCCCAATTGGATCTGCCCCTGTGTATGGTCACAACCAAAATAAGTTGTGTCAACTACGTAACATTCGTACAGCCAATCATTATTTTATTCATTCAACTGCATCCATAATTGTCTAATTATTAGCCGTTTAATTCATTTAATAATAAATTGTTTTAACACCTGCAATTTTTTTATAGATTTTATTTATTTGACACTTTTATCAACAATTACCAAATTTCTCCAATGTCAAGTTACCTTGTTTATGCTTCATTGTCAAATGCATTAAGATATGGTGCAATCTTAACCTTACTGAAAATTCAATTAAATTTTATCAATTCCCATTTTACTGTTAGATAAATACATTCGCTACATAGGGTGTATATCTCCCTACAGATACCGTCAGGTATTCAGTTATTCTATGAAATTGATATTTACCCATTGGAAGCTTTCGTGTAAATAAATAATGTATTTATACAGTTGTGTTTGAAGAGCGTTTATAAATGCAAACAAACGTAAACATTTAAATAGAAGCCATTTAACTTCCATTTGTATATCTACCCTGATTTGATTGTTGACAAATTCAATGGTCAGTTAGTCTTAGAGGTTCACAAATTCAGTTTATGGTCTTGTGTCAGTCGGAATGACTATTTAAATGTTTTGACACTGGAAGTCTAGTATGACCATTTAAATGTTTTGACACTGGTAGTCTAGTATGACCATTTAAATGTTTTGACACTGGTAGTCTAGTATGACCATTTAAATGTATTGACACTGGTAGTCTAGTATGACTATTTAAATGATTCGACACTGGTAGTCTAGTATGACCATTTAAATGTTTCGACACTGGTTGTCTAGTATGAACATTTAAATGTTTTGACACTGGTAGTCTAGTATGACCATTTAAATATTTCAACACTGGTTGTCTAGTATGACCATTTAAATATTTCGACACTGGTAGTCTAGTATGACCATTTAAATGTTTCGACACTGGTAGTCTAGCTAGTATGACCATTTAAATGCTTCGACACTGGTAGTCTAGTATGACCATTTAATGGTATAGAACACTGGCAATCAGTGTGACCATTTAATGGTATAGAACAGTGGCAGTCAGTATGACCATTTAATGGTATAGAACAGTGGCAGTCAGTTTGACCATTTAATGGTACAGAACAGTGGCAGTCAGTATGACCATTTAATGGTACAGAACAGTGGCAGTCAGTGTGACCATTTAATGGTACAGAACAGTGGCAGTCAGTATGACCATTTAATGGTATAGAACAGTGGCTGATAGAATGACCATTTAATGGTATAGAACAGTGGCAGTCAGTATGACCATTTAATGGTATAGAACAGTGGCAGTCAGTGTGACCATTTAATCGTACAGAACAGTGGCAGTCAGTATGACCATTTAATGGTATAGAACAGTGGCAGTCAGAATGACCATTTAATGGTATTGAACAGTGGCAGTCAGTATGACCATTTAATGGTACAGACCAGTGGCAGTCAGTGTGACCATTTAATGGTATAGAACAGTGGCAGTCAGTATGACCATTTAATGGTATAGAACAGTGGCAGTCAGTATGACCATTTATTGGTATATAACAGTAGCAGTCAGTGTGATCATTTAATGGTATTGAACAGTGGCAGTCAATGTGACCATTTAATGATATAGAACAGTGGCAGTCAATATGACCATTTAATGGTATAGAACAGTGGCAGTCAGTGTGAGCATTTAATGGTATAGAACAGTGGCAGTCAGTGTGGCCATTTAATAGTATAGAACAGTGGCAGTCAGTGTGATCATTTAATGGTATTGAACAGTGGCAGTCAATGTGACCATTTAATGATATAGAACAGTGGCAGTCAGTATGACCATTTAATGGTATAGAACAGTGGCAGTCAGTGTGAGCATTTAATGGTACAGAACAGTGAAGTAAATGTCTGCCCATTTAATGGTATAGAACAGTGGCAGTCAGTATGACCATTTAATGGTATAGAACAGTGGCAGTCAGTATGACCATTTAATGGTATAGAACAGTGGCAGTCAGTCTGAGCATTTAATGGTATAGAACAATGAGGTAAATGTCTGCCCATTTAATGGATAGAACAGTGGCAGTCAGTATGACCATTTATTGGTCCAGAACAGTGGCTGTCAGTATAACCATTTAATGGTATAGAACAGTGGCAGTCAGTGTGACCATTTAATGGTACAGAACAGTGGCAGTCAGTATGACCATTTAATGGTATAGAACAGTGGCAGTCAGTATGACCATTTAATGATATAGAACAGTGGCAGTCAGTATGACCATTTAATGGTACAGCACAGTGAAGTAAATGTCTGCCCATTTAATGGTATTGAACAGTAAATATGATAAATTTCAAAACATGAAACATTTACGCAGCTACTTTTGGGTGATAGCGGGGGGAAAAGTTGGACTTGACAGCATATAATGATATTAGGCCAAGATTTATACACCTGTGGCTGTTGACCCTTTAAACTCAGACAATTATTTCAAATTTACATTATGTCTCTGTGCGTCAAACCTTTTCCTTTCTCTTAAAAAAATGTAACCGCAGATATTGTCGATGTTCCGTTTCAAGTTTTCAAGTGATTGTTTTCATAAGTCAAGTGAGGATGATCTTTATGTACGCACATGATTGTACCATTTTTAAAAGTTTAAGATTATTTATTAACTTTTTATTCACAGAGTGTGACTTTTGCATTTGCATACATTAATCGTGATTTTAAACCTGGGTGCAAATACCTTTTAAGTATGAAAATATATACTACTCTACAGGGCCTAAACGTGTACGTGTTTTCATTTACAAACTTGATCACTGGTGAGATAGAGTTTTTATGAATCTGTATTCTGCCAAAGCGACGATATTTATCTAAATATCTGCGTATTATAACGGGGATCAATTGATTTGCATACATGCAAACAGAATACCCAGTTTACCGTTATGTGAAAAAGTTTACCCATTATGTTCATCTGAAGTGTAAATATTGGGGACATCTGAGTTTACAAAAATAAATAAAAGAATTATGAAAAATAATATTTGATATGACTCTTTACTCAAAAGTATGAACCCATAAAAATTATATGCAATCTTTTATCCAGATATATAATACTCGCGCCAAATTCAATATTGTAGTCGCCTGCACACTTGTATCTTTATTTTATTTATTTATTGTCAAACTAATTGTCAAAGTTAACTGGTTAGGGGCGAATCCGTGGCTGAGTGGTTAGAGTCTCTGACTTGAAATCACTTGCCCCTCACATTTGTGGGTTCGAGCCGTCATGGGCCCAGGAATCTTTATGTGCTTATTCAAATTCAATCAAACTTGGCCTACCGTAGGTCTTTGGTATCGTCAATGCCACTTTAGACACGCATAGAAGTTCCATAACTCTGTATTGCATTTTAGCAAAATTATGGCTCTTTATTTTTTCTTCGAATTTCATTAAGTCCGGTCCCAGTTAGGCAATTTATATTTAGTCATATTTGATCATTCTTCATGCAACCTTATAATATGGTATTTTTCAATTTAAACTCTTTTTATGTTTAATCTTACTTGTCAAGCATCATTCAGTCTGGTTTATTATTTTTATTTCTAAGTTTTATTATAGTGCGTTATTTATAGGGTGTTCTAATTCTAATGTTGCTGCCAGGGTTTTATTATACTGATGTTTTCTGTGAAATGTTTGTTATATATGTATTTTATAACACTTGACAGTTAATAAACTAATAAACCTATTGATATTATCGTTCCAGTATGTAGAAAACCTAGACAAACTCAAGAGGCTTCAAGTATTAAACCTGAGCAACAACATTATAGAAAAAATTGAGAAATTGGACAAACTGTTAAAACTGAAGGAGTTAAACATCTCTGACAATTGTATAGTGAAGATAGAGGGCCTGGAGAATCTTACAAACTTACAGGTGTTAAATGTGACCGGGAACCTCATAGAACATATTCCAATATGGATGGGAAAGAGACTCAAGTCTCTACGGGCATTTCACATAGGACGGAATCGGCTAGAGTCGGTAAGTTGACGGTATGAATGTCGCCAAGACCCATTGCACGTGTCTTGATGGCCAGAGAAAATGAGTGTTATTCAAGCTACAATCAAGGAAAACATAGTTAAAGTCATCACCCACCATCAACAGACAAGCTTACAACAGATGTACTCTGTTTCTAAACGACAAGATATATATATAACTTACATATTTTGAAAATCCGAACTTTATAGACACAGTATAAATGGCTTTAACCAGCCAGGCCAAACCAAAAACTGGAATGTATAATTAAGCGTTACAAACTTATAATTCATTTTACATATTTTTCATCTTGGGGGTATTTTAAGTACCCGTGAATAAACCCATACTTTGGCTATACGAGGAGATACCCTGATTGTGTGTAGTTCACTCGTGGCTATACCCTGATTGTGTGTAGTTCACTCGCGGCT
Organism: Cyrtodaria siliqua; assembly: GCA_037043455.1. Lineage (NCBI taxonomy): Eukaryota > Metazoa > Mollusca > Bivalvia > Adapedonta > Hiatellidae > Cyrtodaria > Cyrtodaria siliqua. Next base: position 10,206 of record JAWPHD010009223.1, read on the forward strand.
ATACCCTGATTGTGTGTAGTTCACTTGTGGCTATACCCTGATTGTTTATAGTTCACTCGCGGCTATACCCTGATTGTGTGTAGTTCACTTGTGGCTATACCCTGATTGTGTGTAGTTCACTCCCGGCTATACCCTGATTGTTTATAGTTCACTTGTGGCTATACCCTGATTATTCATAGTTCACTTGTGGCTATACCCTGATTGTTTATAGTTCACTTGTGGCTATACCCTGATTGTGTGTAGTTCACTTGTGGCTATACCCTGATTGTTTATAGTTCACTCGTGGCTATACCCTGATTGTGTATAGTTCACTTGTGGCTATACCCTGATTGTGTATAGTTCACTTGTGGCTATACCCTGATTGTGTGTAGTTCACTTGTGGCTATACCCTGATTGTGTGTAGTTCACTCGCGGCTACACCCTGATTGTGTGTAGTTCACTTTTGGCTATACCCTGATTGTTTATAGTTCACTCGCAGCTATACCCTGATTGTGTGCAGTTCACTTGTGGCTATACCCTGATTGTGTGTAGTTCACTTGTGGCTATACCCTGATTGTGTATAGTTCACTTGTGGCTATACCCTGATTGTGTGTAGTTCACTTGTGGCTATACCCTGATTGTGTGTAGTTCACTCATGGCTATACCCTGATTGTGTGTAGTTCACTTGTGGCTTTACCCTGATTGTGTATAGTTCACTCATGACTATACCCTGATTGTGTGTAGTTCACACATGGCTATACCCTGATTGTGTGTAGTTCACTCGCGGCTATACCCTGATTGTTTATAGTTCACTTGTGGCTATACCCTGATTGTGTGTAGTTCACTTGTGGCTATACCCTGATTGTTTATAGTTCACTCGTGGCTATACCCTGATTGTGTATAGTTCACTTGTGGCTATACCCTGATTGTGTATAGTTCACTTGTGGCTATACCCTGATTGTGTGTAGTTCACTTGTGGCTATACCCTGATTGTTTATAGTTCACTTGTGGCTATACCCTGATTGTGTGTAGTTCACTTGTGGCTATACCCTGATTGTTTATAGTTCACTCGTGGCTATACCCTGATTGTGTATAGTTCACTTGTGGCTATACCCTGATTGTGTATAGTTCACTTGTGGCTATACCCTGATTGTGTGTAGTTCACTTGTGGCTATACCCTGATTGTGTGTAGTTCACTCCCGGCTACACCCTGATTGTGTGTAGTTCACTTTTGGCTATACCCTGATTGTTTATAGTTCACTCGCAGCTATACCCTGATTGTGTGCAGTTCACTTGTGGCTATACCCTGATTGTGTTTTGTTCACTTGTGGCTATACCCTGATTGTGTATAGTTCACTTGTGGCTATACCCTGATTGTGTGTAGTTCACTTGTGGCTATACCCTGATTGTGTGTAGTTCACTCATGGCTATACCCTGATTGTGTGTAGTTCACTTGTGGCTTTACCCTGAGTGTGTATAGTTCACTCATGACTATACCCTGATTGTGTGTAGTTCACACATGGCTATACCCTGATTGTGTGTAGTTCACTCGCGGCTATACCCTGATTGTGTATAGTTCACTTGTGGCTATACCCTGATTGTGTATAGTTCACTTGTGGCTATACCCTGATTGTGTGTAGTTCACTTGTGGCTATACCCTGATTGTGTGTAGTTCACTCATGGCTATACCCTGATTGTGTGTAGTTCACTTGTGGCTTTACCCTGATTGTGTATAGTTCACTCATGACTATACCCTGATTGTGTGTAGTTCACACATGGCTATACCCTGATTGTGTGTAGTTCACTCGCGGCTATACCCTGATTGTTTATAGTTCACTTGTGGCTATACCCTGATTGTGTGTAGTTCACTTGTGGCTATACCCTGATTGTTTATAGTTCACTCGTGGCTATACCCTGATTGTGTATAGTTCACTTGTGGCTATACCCTGATTGTGTATAGTTCACTTGTGGCTATACCCTGATTGTGTGTAGTTCACTTGTGGCTATACCCTGATTGTTTATAGTTCACTCGTGGCTATACCCTGATTGTGTGTAGTTCACTTGTGGCTATACCCTGATTGTTTATAGTTCACTCGTGGCTATACCCTGATTGTGTATAGTTCACTTGTGGCTATACCCTGATTGTGTATAGTTCACTTGTGGCTATACCCTGATTGTGTGTAGTTCACTTGTGGCTATACCCTGATTGTGTGTAGTTCACTCCCGGCTACACCCTGATTGTGTGTAGTTCACTTTTGGCTATACCCTGATTGTTTATAGTTCACTCGCAGCTATACCCTGATTGTGTGCAGTTCACTTGTGGCTATACCCTGATTGTGTGTAGTTCACTTGTGGCTATACCCTGATTGTGTATAGTTCACTTGTGGCTATACCCTGATTGTGTGTAGTTCACTTGTGGCTATACCCTGATTGTGTGTAGTTCACTCATGGCTATACCCTGATTGTGTGTAGTTCACTTGTGGCTTTACCCTGAGTGTGTATAGTTCACTCATGACTATACCCTGATTGTGTGTAGTTCACACATGGCTATACCCTGATTGTGTGTAGTTCACTCGCGGCTATACCCTGATTGTGTATAGTTCACTTGTGGCTATACCCTGATTGTTTATAGTTCACTTGTGGCTATACCCTGATTGTGTGTAGTTCACTTGTGGCTATACCCTGATTGTTTATAGTTCACTCGTGGCTATACCCTGATTGTGTATAGTTCATTTGTGGCTGTACCCTGATTGTGTATAGTTCACTTGTGGCTATACCCTGATTGTGTGTAGTTCACTTGTGGTTATACCCTGATTGTGTGTAGTTCACTTGCGGCTACACCCTGATTGTGTGTAGTTCACTTTTGGCTATACCCTGATTGTTTATAGTTCACTCGCAGCTATACCCTCATTGTGTGTAGTTCACTTGTGGCTATACCCTGATTGTTTATAGTTCACTCGCGGCTATACCCTGATTGTGTGTAGTTCACTTGTGGCTATACCCTGATTGTGTGTAGTTCACTTGTGGCTATACCCTGATTGTGTGTAGTTCACTCGTGGCTATACCCTGATTGTGTTTAGTTCACACATGGCTATACCCTGACTGTGTATAGTTCATTCATGGCTATACCCTGATTGTGTATAGTTCACTTGTGGCTATACCACGATTGTGTTTAGTTCGCTTGTGGCTATACCCCAATTGTGTATAGTTCACTCACGCATAAACCCTGAATGTGTGTAATTCACTTTTGGCTATACCCTGATTGTGTGTAGTTCACTCGCGGCTATACCCTGATTGTGTATAGTTCACTCGCGGCTAAACCCTGATTGTATATAGTTCACTTGTGGCTATACCCCGATTGTGTATAGTTCACTTATGGCTATACCCTGATTGTGTGTAGTTCACTTGTGGCTATACCCTGATTGTGTATAGTTCACTCGCGGCTATACCCTGATTGTGTGTAGTTCACTTGTGGCTATACCCTGATTGTGTATAGTTCACTTGTGGCTATACCCCGATTGTGTATAGTTCACTTGTGGCTATACCCTGATTGTGTGTAGTTCACTTGTGGCTATACCCTGATTGTGTATAGTTCACTCGCAGCTATACCCTGATTGTGTGTAGTTCACTTGTGGCTATACCCCGATTGTGTATAGTTCACTTATAGCTATACCCTGATTGTGTGTAGTTCACTTGTGGCTATACCCTGATTGTGTGTAGTTCACTTGTGGATATACCCTGATTGTGTATAGTTCACTCGTGGCTATACCCTGATTGTGTATAGTTCACTTGTGGCTATACCCTGATTGTGTGTAGTTCACTCATGGCTATACCCTGATTGTGTGTAGTTCACTTGTGGCTATACCCTGATTGTGTATAGTTCACTCGCGGCTATACCCTGATTGTGTGTAGTTCACTTGTGGCTATACCCTGATTGTGTATGTTTCACTCGCTGCTATACCCTGATTGTGTATAGCTCACTTGTGGCTATGCCCTGATTGTGTGTAGTTCACTCATGGCTATACCCTGATTGTGTGTAGTTCACTTTTGGCTATACCCTGATTGTGTGTAGTTTACTCGTGGCTATACCCTGCTTGTGTGTAGTTCACTCGTGGCTATACCCTGATTGTGTATAGTTCACTCGTGGCTATACCCTGATTGTGTGTAGTTCACTTGTGGCTATACCCTGATTGTGTATAGTTCACTCGTGGCTATACCCTGATTGTGTGTAGTTCACTCGTGGCTATACCCTGATTGTGTATAGTTCACTCGCGGCTATATCCTGATTGTGTATAGTTCACTCGCGGCTATACCTGATTGTTTGTAGTTCACTCGTGGCTATACCCCGATTGTGTATAGTTCACTCACTCATATACCCTGAATGTGTGTAATTCACTCGTGGCTATACCCTGATTGTGTATAGTTCACTTGTGGCTATACCCCAATTGTGTGTAATTCACTCGGGGCTATACCCTGATTGTGTATATAGTTCACTTGTGGCTATACCCGGATTGTGTATAGTTCACTTGTGGCTATACCCCGATTGTGTATAGTTCACTCACGCATATACCCTAAATGTGAGTAATTCACTCGTGGCTATACCCTGATTGTGTATAGTTCACTCACGCATATACCCTGAATGTGTGTAGTTCACTTTGGCTGTACCCCGATTGTGTATAGTTCACTCACGCGTATACCCTGAATGTGTGTAGTTCACTCGTGGCTATACCCTGATTGTGTATAGTTCACTTGTGGCTATACCCGGATTGTGTATAGTTCACTCACGCATATACCCTGAATGTGTGTAATTCTCTCGTGGCTATACCCTGAATGTGTGTAATTCTCTCGGGGCTATACCCTGAATGTGTGTAATTCACTCGTGGCTATACCCTGATTGTGTGTAGTTCACACATGGCTATACCCTGATTGTGTATAGTTCACTCATGGCTATACCCTGATTGTGTATAGTTCACTTGTGGCTATACCCTGATTGTGTGTTGTTCACCCATAGTGAAATGACTAGTTGAATACATGTAAGCATATGATAAGTTTCAGGTTTCAGTATTCTTAGTTTACTAATTAAAATGATGTAAAATGTTGTTTATTAAAGCTGGCAAAATGTAAAAAAAGACCCCTGTGCTGAAGGTTGTTCTCGGTCTCAAATTCTGTAATGTTACGACAACATTTATTTAATCAAGCATCTTTTCACCCTCTCAGCTGAGCGAGCTAGCGAAGTTGAAACCCCTGCCAGACCTGACCCAGTTGACTGTGGCAGAGAACCCGCTGGCTGAGTTCAATCACTGCCGTAGCTACCTGGTATTCCACCTGAGAACCCTGGAGATCATCGATGGACAGGCAGTCACGGAACGGGAGCGGTCCAGTGCCAAGGACAGGTTCGAACAAGGTATGGTATCAAATTGTTGTGTGCTGCAATTTGTCGTCTGCTGCATTTGTCAAAATGATCATATTATATTTTCATGTAGAAGAGCTTACAGATTAAATTTAAAATTTCTGTCAGAAAAACTGTTTCTCAAGATAGATTTGTTTACCCTTGAGCAGGTCACATGGTTTCATAGCAATTTTGAGTGTATTGAGATTGTTGCACTCTTTTCTGATTTCTTCACTCAGATGAAGTTGAACGACTAGAGAAGCAACTAGAATCTGAGGAAGCCAAATTCCGACGCCTGGATGAGGAACACAATCGATCTAAACAGGAGCGGTCTAACCTCAGCGCCACCGAAGGTGACCTGCGACAAAGGGAGAAGTCAATGACGCAGAGAATAGGGGAACTTGAGAGAGAGATGGAGACCAAGAATGATATTGTAAGTATTATCAGGCCTGTGGCATAGGGAACAGAGTATAGGGGAGTTAGAAAGCCAGGAAAGATATTGGGAATTTATTGATCATCTGTGTTTGAGGCAACATTTTCTCATTGCAACCAGAAGGAAGCCTGTCATTACACTTTGACCTTAACTTATGTGCCAACTTGATTCAGACACATGCTTTTAATTGTATGTTTCATGAACATGTCACTTTAATTCTTTCATCCCTGCATTTTTAAAATGAACTCAACTTTTCTTTTATTTGTGTCCCACTAAGGCGGTTAGATAGGGTGGAAATTGTTCATAAATAAACCACTGAGTGTGTGTATATATATATGGAAGTGGCAGCTTGTTTGATCCTCACATCCTGGTATAAATCTATATTGCGTCTGCCTTGCCAGAAACCTCTTGTTAAAAAATCTGAGCAAATAGCTAAAATCAGTAATGCTAATAAACTTGATTTATAAATACCTCCATATATTATTGATGAACTTATAAGATTGAAAGTATTTTGAACCCATGTGATTCAATCTATTATTCTGTGTGTAAAGTGGAATTCTAAGTATCTAGGCAAGAACATATAGGATATTGACAGTTTTACTTTGCCTACAAGTGGCAAATGAAAACATTAAACAAACATTTAATGTAGCAAAAAACAGCTTTCAAGGAGTTGAAAACAGCTTTACTTGTGTTGTATTTCTGCTCAATTTTATGTGTATTTTGTCTATAAAATAAAACATTCAACAAATACAAGAAATTATTAAAGCTCTTAAGAAGAAAACTAACTAGTATTTGGTGTAAAATTAATAAAAAAATAATTTAATTTCCTTTTCAACCAGCCTGTAATTATGATTATAGCAATTGTATATGAAACTCGTCTTATTTATATAATTTTTAAAAGTATGTGTATTTACAATATCATCAGCTATAGGCTATAAAAATCAGCTTTATCATTGATATATACAGATATAATAGCTACCAAACACGGTATTGATAATTCTTGAACAGAAGCCGTGTTTACCTTACCCGGGTGCGTATTGTGCACAACTTATCTAACATTGGCAGCTTACATGTACACAAACCACACTTCACTTGTAAATTTATGAGCAGCCTTTTAAGATAAAGCATTATTTAACAATGTATTGACTTAACATGAATTATTCAACCTTTTATGAAATATTATTGTTTATGGGTACTTGGTTCTTAAATAGCTATTGCCGAATCAGAATGATTTGATTTTTTTGACGTTCGCAACTTTTGGATGTCTGTTCGTGTGAATGGCGTTTGCTTGAGTCTGAGTTTGTTTTAATCTCGCTGACCTTTTTTTGTTATTTATAAATGGGTCCTAATCTTAAGTAATTAGAAACATAGTGGATTATATATGTGTATGTTTGTGTGTTGGTGGTTTTAATTGGGGTTAATGAATTATACACATGTTAATTGGTGAATAATTGTTTATTGGAATATAAAAGTTATGGAAGTGTTGTAAGTAAATGTTTCTTTCACCCACTTGGTTTCCAAGTCAAGAAATGCCAAGATTACAGTCAGTCAAGAAATTGAAAAGATTAGAGCTTATTTTAAAGTTTTGAACAGTTTGATGTTATGATTGTATATCTGTTGCATAATACTATTTAAGTTTGTTAATTCTAGATTCACACTTTTACTTGCACAATTAAATGTCCATGCTTGTAACATACCAGGTTGATATAAAAGTTGTAATAACAATGCAACCAATAATCATGGTGTAACATTCCTGATGACATGCACACTTTCTGCAGTAAGACAAAGACACGTGTATATTACTGTGTTTAGCTCTACTGGTCAAAGGCTAGACATGCTCAGCATTGTTTCCATATTTCCACTCAAACTCAAATTGTTTTCCATATTTCCACTCAGTCAACAAACATTGTTTTCATATTTCCACTCAGAGTCATCCAATAATGTTTCCATATTTCCACTCAAAGTCAACCAACATTGTTTTCATATTCCCACTCAGTCAACAAACCTTGTTTTCATATTTTCACTCATAGTCTACCAACATTGTTTCCATATTTCCACTCAAAGTCAAACGGCATTGTTTTCATATTTCCACTCAGAGTCAACCAATAATGTTTCCATATTTCCACTCAGTCAACCAACGTTGTTTCCATATTTCCGTTCAAAGTCAACCAACATTGTTTCCATATTTCCACTCAAAGTCAACCAACATTTTTTTCATATTTCCACTCTGAGTCAACCAAAAATGTTTCCATATTTCCACTCGAAGTCAACAAACATTGTTTCCATATTTCCACTCAAAGTCAACCAACATTGTTTCCATATTTCCACTCAGAGTCAACCAATAATGTTTCCATATTTCCACTCGGTCAACCAACGTTGTTTCCATATTTCCACTCAAAGTCGACCAACATTGTTTTCAGATTTCCACTAAAAGTCAACCAACATTCAGTCAGCCAAATTTGCTTTCATATTTTCACTCAAAATCAACCACCATTGTTTTCATATTTCCACTCAGAGTCAACCAGTAATGTTTCCATATTTCCACTCAGTCAGCCAACATGGTTTCCATATTCCTACCCAAAGTCAACCAACAGTGTTTTCATAAATTCACTCAGAGTCAACCAATAATGTTTCCATATTTCCATTCAGTCAACAAACATTGTTTCCATATTTCCACTCGAAGTCAACCAACATTGTTTCCAGATTTCCACTCAAATGTTGTTTCCAGATTTCCACCAAAAGTCAACCAATGTTGTTTCATATTAATTTCACACAAAGTTAACTTAATGTTATGTTCATATTATTTCCCTACAGTTGAAGAAGAAGACATCAGAACTAAACAAAGCGTGTGAGAAGCATTACCATTTAGAGCAGGAGCTCGCGTTCCACAAGATAGACAGCAAGTTTGACAGTCTTGGTCGCGGCCCCGAGCAGTCACTAGATGAGGTGTATTTATTTGTCTTATCTGTCTGGTGCCAGTGATGTTTAAATTCTGCTAACAGTTTCTGTTACAGTGTAGACTTAATCAGTATCTACACTGTAGTATATAGGTAACAGTGTGGACTTTATCTGTATGTACACTGTATCATATAGGTAACAGTGTGGACTTTATCAGTATGTACACTGTAGTATATAGGTAACAGTGTGGACTTTATCAGTATGTACACTGTAGCATATAGGTGACAGTGTGGACTTTATCTGTATGTACACTGTATCATATAGGTAACAGTGTGGACTTTATCAGTATGTACACTGTAGTATATAGGTAACAGTGTGGACTTTATCAGTATGTACACTGTAGTATATAGGTAACAGTGTGGACTTTATCAGTATGTACACTAGTATATAGGTAACAGTGTGGACTTTATCTGTATGTACACTGTAGTATATAGGTAACAGTGTGGACTTTATCAGTATGTACACTGTAGTATATAGGTAACAGTGTGGACTTTATCAGTATGTACACTGTAGTATATAGGTAACAGTGTGGACTTTATCTGTATGTACACTGTAGTATATAGGTAACAGTGTGGACTTTATCTGTATGTACACTGTATCATATAGGTAACAGTGTGGACTTTATCTGTATGTACACTGTATCATATAGGTAACAGTGTGGACTTTATCAGTGTGTACACTGTAGTATATAGGTAACAGTGTGGACTTTATCAGTATGTACACTGTAGCATATAGGTGACAGTGTGGACTTTATCTGTATGTACACTGTATCATATAGGTAACAGTGTGGACTATATCAGTATATACACTGTAGTATATAGGTAACAGTGTGGACTTTTCCGTATGTACACTGTATCATATAGGTAACAGTGTGGACTTTATCAGTATGTACACTGTATCATATAGGTAACAGTGTGGACTTTATCAGTATGTACACTGTAGTATATAGGTAACAGTGTGGACTTTATCAGTATGTACACTGTATCATATAGGTAACAGTGTGGACTTTATCAGTATGTACACTGTAGTATATAGGTAACAGTGTGGACTTTATCAGTATGTACACTGTAGTATATAGGTAACAGTGTGGACTTTATCAGTATGTACACTGTAGTATATAGGTAACAGTGTGGACTTTATCAGTATGTACACTGTAGTATATAGGTGACAGTCGGGACTTTATCAGTATGTACACTGTAGCATATAGGTAACAGTGTGGACCTTATCAGTATGTACACTGTAGCATATAGGTGACAGTGTGGACTTTATTAGTATATACACTGTAGCATATAGGTTACAGTGTGGACCTTATCAGTATGTAAACTGTAGCATATAGGTGACTGTGTGGACTTCATCACAATGTACACTGTAGCATATAGGTGACAGTGTGGACTTTATTAGTATATACACTGTAGCATATAGGTTACAGTGTGGACTTTATCAGTATATACATTGTAGCATATAGGTGACAGCAGTGATTAGCCAGCCAACTGTGCAGCCGTCTTTTGCACGGCTGTTTTTTTAAAAAGTGCGGCCAATATTTGGAGCTGTGGGTGTTTTTGCTAAACAGCACTTCCAATCTCTTACTTTCTCAATATTGTTATGTTTTGTATACATTTATAGAAGAAAGACGATCTAAATTGCACCTTTTTTCACCTTTATCTGTGAAAATAAATTACCCTAGAGACACCCACTTGTCGCAAATTGGCGCGTAAGGCTTGTTGGCAAATTATTTTGCACACCCTGTTTGCATGTTTGCACACCCAGTTCTTGAATTTCTGCCTAATACACTGGGTGACATTGTGGACTTTATCAGTATGTACACTGTAGCATATAGGTGACAGTGTGGACTTTATCAGTATGTACACTGTAGCATATAGGTGACAGTGTGGACTTTATCAGTATGTACACTGTAGCATATAGGTGACAGTGTGGACTTTATCAGTATGTACACTGTAGCATATAGGTGACAGTGTGGACTTTATCAGTATGTACACTGTAACATATTATCAGCATGTACACTGTAGCATATAGGTGACAGTGTGGACTTTATCAGTATGTACACTGTAGCATATAGGTAACAGTGAGGACTTTATCAGTATGTACACTGTAGCATATAGGTAACAGTGTGGACTTTATCAATATGTACACTGTAGCATATAGGTAACAGTGTGGACTTTATGGTATTAATAAGAAATAACAATGTTGATGTTTTGCAGCAGTAAGCAATCTAACTTAAAAATTAAAAAAAAAAAAATATTTTTTTATAAAGAATTCCAATTTCTCCGAAAAATCATTGCAGACATTCGGTATTGTGTTGCCTTTTGTTGCCAAATTTTTGAAACTCAGCAGGAATGGCTGTAGAAAACACTTGATTTTATATAAAATGTATACCACTCGTATGGGGAGCATGCTTCATATCGTCATGTTAGACTATATGTATATGTGTTTCTACTTCCAGACGGGAGACGAGAGCGGGCTGCTAGGTGAGAGCCCGTACATTGGGCGTGCTAGATACAAACCCAACAAGTTTGCCAACGAGTCCAACATCCTCTCTGCATCGCCGAGTCAAGTCAACGTGCAGTCTGTGCCGCAGCCTGTGCGAGCTGAAGTAAAGATGGAGATCAACAACAGACTGGACCAGGAGATACAACAGAAACAGGACAAGGTGGCTAAAGGTGAGAAGGGAGTTTGGGGAATTTCAGCCCCTAAACCAGTTTGGCCTCTAGAGGTTTCAGTGGCCGGTTTGATCTCAAAACCACTTGGCTTTAAGCCTGTACTGGGATACAGTTTATTATTAAAATATTTACAAATAAAAAATATCAAGTTTACAAAATCTTGATTTTTGGATAAAAAATATAAGTATAACAGATTTCCTTTATGCTGCTCATATGTGTTGTAAGATATTCATTTGACGTGAAACATCTTTGGACAGAAATTACTAGGGGCTCAATTGGTTTGGAGTAAAAAATGCATTGTGTAATAATACTGAACTTCACGGCTTGTTTTAAACCCTGATGTGTGGTGTTTTGTATGAATGTTATTTATGGGTTGGTTTTTTTGCACAGATTTTAATTTTTGGGAGAAATGTCAGTGAAACATACCCACATTTGTTGTAAAGGTTACATATATCTGTAGTGTAGATGGGTGGAGTAATTTGTAGTGTTGGGAATCACTTTGACAACTATTATTGGCTGATGTTTGTTCATTTGTTACATCAAGTTAATGTTTTTTCTTGGCAATCCAATGCTGATCTGATAGCAAATTAATAAAAGCATAAAATTACTTTAAAATGATTTTATTAGAAATTTCTTCACGATTTCTTTTATGGAAAGTTGGCAAATATAAGACGACATAGATTCATTTCTGAGACAACCACAATATAGTTATTGATTAATCGAAAACCACCAGTACTTTGTGCATATATATTAGTAGTCCTGGTGTTGTACATAATAGTAGATTTGTCATTAGTGTTAGAGGTGATCTGTTTATTGAGAAATTCTGGAGGAAAAAAGGCCCTTAAAACGAAATTAATGTACTGAGTCACTCAAAATGGTGAAGATGTACGCAATGTTTTCCTTTCCACCCTTAACTGCATAACAACTGCTTGACCATGTTGTTGTATGTCCCGACAGCTAACCAAGGTGTTAAACAAGGTAACACATCACACCAGCCTGCAATAATCTATGTAGCTTATCTACCTAACACACACGTGTGTAACATACAACACATATATGTACATGTGTGTAGTGTGCTTATAACCTATACATAGCATGTGTGTCAGATCATACATACATGCATGCTCATTAAATATACTTGTAGTCATTTCATTCTTTCCATTTTCAAAAGGAGTTGTTTTCATCTGTTATATAGATGTTGTCAAAATATTGTCCTGATGATGTCATAATTCCGCATGAAGAGGTTATGATGTCATAATGTTGCATTGATGATGTCATAATGTTGTCTTGATGATGTCATTATGGTGTCTTGATGATGTCATAATGTTGCATTGATGATGTCATAATGTTGTATTGATGATGTCATTATGGTGTCTTGATGATGTCATCATGTTGCATTGATGATGTTATAATGTTGTATTGATGATGTCATAATACAGCATAATGATGTCAATATATGTCATAATACTGCATGTTTCACTGTGTTGTACATATGCCATAAATGATATATTTTGTCCTGACAGCATCGACAGGGGTTAAAGAAGGTAATGGGTTATACAGCTATCACTCTAGATCTATGTCACATGTTCAGTGGAAATGTCTACCTCATTACGTGCATAATAAAATCACGTGCATTCGCATCAACCATAATACTAAAAAATAAGATTTAATATTAGTACACGTTTAGACTATTACTGCAATGTGCAGTTTCAATGTTCTATGGAGTTAAGATTAAACCATTGTTATGATTCACACACTATCATACAGTATGTTTAAAGGACATTTCCACTCAACAGAGAACATGTTGTTGTTGTGTTGTTGTTGTTGTTTTTGTTGTTATGATAGACTGACATGAGTATTTGCTTCCATACACACAGTCATACACACAGCCTTCATTTCACTATTCACTGAGACTGAGTTAAACTATTTTCACATTGTCTCTCAACTCACTGCTTAAAACTGACAATGTATATTCCTTTGGCTTTATATTATTCACATTATTGTTTTGAATAACATTTGATATATAAACTTGTTTTGTGGTATATATATATATATATGTATATATATTTAGACGATCTTACATGAGTACTCATTCGTTATTGAATTTATTAAACGAGTTGGCAAAATGATATAATGCGAGGCTCTTGCCGAGTGTTATATCAATTTTGCTAACGAGTTTAATAAATTCAATAATGAATGAGAACGAATGTTAGGTTCTATTTATCACATAACTCACATAACGACTTTTATTGCATTTTGCCTGTCACTTTTACACGCGAAACCAACATAAACCGTGGGAATTGGATCATAGTCATTATCTTTTTTTTTTGTCAGCGCAGACTAGGCTTATTTGCATACTTATATAACTAGTGGTATATCGAAAATGTAGAATGGTGTTATTCCACTCCCACACCGTAAATTATGTGATAAATATATATATATATATTGTTTTTATCTGAAATTCAGTGCTGCCGATGATCTTTATTTTTTTGCTGTTTCTCAGTCTCTATTCGGGCTCTTTTGTGGTTAGCGACTGCTTCCCAGTATCTATGCAGGCTCTTATGTGGTGAAAGTGCTTCACCACAAACCATGTTGTAATGTTACACAGATACCCTTATGCTTACCTGGCAACCAAGCAAATTGTGAAACAGGAACTAAGAGCTTGCTTGGAATCAGTTCAGTGTAATGCTTTCATCTCTGGAAATATCTCAGTCCCCTTCAACCTTGTTTTCATCCCTGGAAATATCTCAGCCCCCTTCAACCTTGTTTTCATCCCTGGAAATATCTCAGTCCCCTTCAACCTTGTTTTCATCTCAGCCCCCTTCAACCTTGTTTTCATCTCAGCCACCTTCAACCTTGTTTTCATCCCTGGAAATACCTCAGCCCCATTCAACTTTGTTTTCATCGCTGGAAATATCTCAGTCCCCTTCAACCTTGTTTTCATCTCAGCCCCCTTCAACCTTGTTTTCATCCCTGGAAATATCTCAGTCCCCTTCAACCTTGTTTTCATCACTGGAAATATCTCAGTCCCCTTCAACCTTGTTTTCATCCCTGGAAATATCTCAGTCCCCTTCAACCTTGTTTTCATCTCAGTCCCCTTCAACCTTGTTTTCATCTCAGCCCCCTTCAACCTTGTTTTCATCCCTTGAAATACCTCAGCCCCACTCAACTTTGTTTTCATCGCTGGAAATATCTCAGTCCCCTTCAACCTTGTTTTCATCTCAGCCCCTTCGACCTTGTTTTCAGCCCTGGAAATACCTCAGCCCCTTTCAACCTTGTTTTCATCCCTGGCAATACCTCAGCCCCTTTCAACCTTGTTTTCATCCCTGGAAATACCTCAGCCCCCTGCAACCTTACTTTCATCCCTGGAAATACCCAGTTCTCCACTACTCCTTCCCTGCAGCAGCCTACCATTCTGTGTGATGTTTGAGAAAGCAGATACTCATGTTATATGGTAGTCCGTCTATAGTGTCACTGTCAAGGTGACGTGAGTATTTACTTTACTCATCTTGACGGTGCATAACATTTATGTTAACTTGTTGCCTAATATACAATACAAGAAATATGTCAAAATGTAGATGGGTAATGCTGCCCGTGTCTCCAGACATAACTGTTATATTTTGCTGTAATTTTAATTTTCCATAACAGTAACTCTGGGAATATTTCACCCACATCATTATGGAATTGAATTGAATTGAATTGGATTTTTCACCAACAACTAAGGTCATATGGCGACCTTCCAGCTTCCACTGGAGGAGGAAGACCCCAGGTGCCCCTCTGGGCAATTTTCGTTCACGGGCGTGCACCTGGGTGAAACCACCGTAGTTCCGCAGTCCAGCTGGATAGCTTCCTCACATAAAGATTCTTAGGCCCCTGAGGGTTCGAACCTACAGCGGTGAGGGACAAGTGATATTAAGTCAGAGACTCATACCACTCGGCCACGGACGCCCCCACATCGTAATGGCGACATAAAACTATGTTTGATTATTTTTTTAAACTTTAAACACAGTATATGGCAATTTGTTTACATTAATAATATTAATGCTAACTTAATGTTTCATGTTAAACACTGTTTAATATTTGTTTGTTTACCTGAGTGTTTCGTTGAAGTAGCCAGTTCCAGCTTAGTTACTGGGCTCGTCATTTTTAGCTATAGTTGGCAAGTTGTCCGTCGTAGGTCGTTAACTTTTGCCTCGTTAACACGATAGGGCCTTCATTTTTCATCCGATCTTTTTCAAACTTTACCAAATTGTTGATATCAATGAAAGCTCGGACGAGTTTGAAAACCAGCCAGATCGGACCATTTACACCAGAGTTATGGCCCTTGATTTTCTGAAATATGCTATAATTTGGCGTCGTTAACACGATAGGGCCTTCCTTTTTCATCTGATATTTTTCAAACTTCACCAGATTGTTAATATCAATGAAAGCCTGGACGAGGTTGAAAACCAGCCAGTTCGGACCAGTAACACCGGAGTTATTGCCCTTGATTTAGTTAAAACTGCTATATTTGCCTCGTTAACGCGATAGGACCTTCATTTTTCATCCGATCTTTTTCAAACTCTACCAGATTGTTGATATCAATGAAAGCTTGGACGAGTTAAAAAACCAGCCAGTTTGGACCAGTAATACCGGAGTTATGGCCCTTGATTTTGTTAAAATTGCTATAGTTTGCCTTGTTAACGCGATAGGGCCTTCATTTTTCAGCTGATCTTTATCAAACTTTACAAGTTTGTTGATTTAAATGAAAGCTCAGACGAATTCGAAAACCAGCCAGATTCGGACCATTTACACCAGAGTTATGGCCCTTGATTTTCTGAAATATGCTATAATTTGGCCTCGTTAACACGATAGGGCCTTCCTTTTTCGTCTAATCTTTTTCAAACTTTACCAGATTGTTAATATCAATGAAAGCCTGGACGAGGTGACCCTTGATTCAGTTAAAATTGCTATATTTTGCCTCTTTAACAATATAGAGCCTTCATTTTTCATCCGATCTTTTTCAAACTTTACCAGATTGTTGATATCAATGAAAGCTTGAAAACCAGCCAGTTTGGACCAGTAATACCAGAGTTTTGGCCCTTGATTTTGTTAAAATTGCAATAGTATGATCTTTATCGATGAAGGGCCTTCATTTTTCGCACTTTACCAGATTGTTACTATTAATGATTATGACTTGATTTGGCCTGTTTTTAATGAAACTTTACATGGATGATCAGTAACAAGCCTAGTTGTACATATCGTCACTGTGTTCCCATTAAATGATTTTGGCGGAGTTATGGCTCTTTAAATGTTTTATTACACAAACTTTGTCCCTACTAGTTTTCCTGAACCCCTGACCGAATTTCAGCGAAACTTGGCAAGGATGATCAAGCCTAGTTGTGCATATCTTAGCCGTGTTCCGGTTAAATGAATTTTGGCACAGTTATGCCCCTTTAAAGATTTTAACTTACTTACACTAACTTTGCACAGACTAATTCTCCTGAACCCCTGGCTAAATTTAATAGAAACTTGGCAGGGATTATCAGTACCAAGGCAAGTTGCGCATATCATTGCCATGTTCCGGTTGAATTATTTTTGACAGAGTTATGGCCCCTTATGCACAAACTTTATCCGGACTAGTTTTCCTGAACCCCTGGCTGGATTTCAGTGAAACTTGGCAGGAATGATCAGTACCAAGCCTAGTTGCGCATAGCATTGTAGTGTTCCCTACCACAATCTCCATATAGCCAGTAGTGCAATACAGGCCCTCTTGCCAGGGCCTCTTGTTGTAGTTTCTATGGGCAGACATTAAATGAATTAACCAAATGTTTTCTAGTAAATATTAGATCTCAAAGTACTGAAACAGATATTGTTACTTGTGAAACAGTTAATTTTTATAACTTTCCGATTAACTATTTCTGTTATTTACTCCAAACCATCAAAATTAATATTCTCTCTTAAAAATTGTTACAAAAAACAACATAATATTTGCTAATTGGAGTGATCAAAGTTAATTATTCAAAGCCCATGTCATGTGAGCTGTAGTGTTTCGCATACTTTGTACACTCATGTGAAATGACGATCATCGTCATTATTACTGAGACCTAGTGCTCCATCCTTCAGTTTATGAGTGACCCTGCAGTCCGGGGCTGTCCCGTATACCAAGGTATCTATTGAATTTATGATAATTCCAAATTATCCGTGTATCGCCACACACTTAGGGAGGGGCTCTTAATAAGTTTAAGTGCTGATGGGGCCATTAAACCATGAATCGAAACATATATTGGTGACAGCGTCAGAACTAGGTTGCAATAAACACATGTATAATAAATATGCCTTATATGACTTAGTTTGTTGCCTTTCCTAATATTGTATACATGTACAACCAAGTGTGGTACTCTAAAATTAACATTTAGTCCAAGGATTTATAGTTCCTGCTAACAAAAGTCATAATGGAGTATGGACAAATGGCTCTGGAGTTTATATCATTTTGTTTATAGATTATCGTAGATGTCTGCGACTAATTTTTGTTAGGTTTATATGGGAGGCATTTAATAGTTATATGAAAAAGATTCAAAATGGTCCCCTATCCAAGGGCATTTTGAATTGTTTACACAGTTGTTTATTATTTTACAAGTCCATACGTCATTGTTATTTTACAAGTCCATACGTCATTGTTATTTGACAAGTCCATACGTCATTGTTATTTTACAAGTCCATACATCATTGTTATTTTACAAGTCCATACGTCATTGTTATTTTACAAGTCCATACGTCATTGTTATTTTACAAGTCCATACGTCATTGTTATTTTACAAGTCCATACGTCATTGTTATTTGACAAGTCCATACGTCATTGTTATTTTACAAGTCCATACGTCATTGTTATTTTACAAGTCCATACATCATTGTTATTTTACAAGTCCATACGTCATTGTTATTTGACAAGTCCATAGGTCATTGTTATTTTACAAGTCCATACGTCATTGTTATTTTACAAGTCCATAGGTCATTGTTATTTTACAAGTCAATACGTCATTGTTATTTAACAAGTCCATACGTCATTGTTATTTGACAAGTCCATACGTCATTGTTATTTGACAAGTCCATACGTCATTGTTATTTTACAAGTCCATACGTCATTGTTATTTTACAAATCCATACGTCATTGTTATTTTACAAGTCCATACGTCATTGTTATTTTACAAGTCCATACGTCATTGTTATTTTACAAGTCCATACGTCATTGTTATTTGACAAGTCCATAGGTCATTGTTATTTTACAAGTCCATACGTCATTGTTATTTGACAAGTCCATAGGTCATTGTTATTTTACAAGTCAATACGTCATTGTTATTTTACAAGTCCATACGTCATTGTTATTTGACAAGTCCATACGTCATTGTTATTTGACAAGTCCATACGTCATTGTTATTTTACAAGTCCATACGTCATTGTTATTTGACAAGTCCATAGGTCATTGTTATTTTACAAGTCCATACGTCATTGTTATTTTACAAGTCCATACGTCATTGTTATTTTACAAGTCCATACGTCAATTGTTATTTTACAAGTCCATACGTCATTGTTATTTTACAAGTCCATACGTCATTGTTTATTTTGGATGAACAGTTACACTAATATACAATACTTAAACATGCAAAAGGTAAGAATGTAAGAAAATAGACAATAATATTCTCTTTCAGGGTTTGTGTTTTGAATATTAAACATACTATGGTACTTTTTGAAATATAGCATTCAATGCCATAAAGCTTTCTGTGTATTACACTAATCCATTACAATTATGACTCAGCTTACTCACAGCTTTTGTCGTTTTAATTTATATATTAATGCTAAAAACTCATGTCAGTAATGGTAAATTTACTGTTGGCTAAATAAAGCACTTTCTTAGGGTTACTCAAGTTAATAACAGCTTACTTTAATAATTGATTACATGTATCAGAAATGCTTAATTAAGTTCACCACCTAATAAATTAACAATTATTGAAGAAAAAGCATAAATTTGCCTATTAGAACAGACAACTATTATCGAAACAACTAATGAAAGGTTACATTGTCACAAACTATGGCAGTATCAGAACCTTGGAAATGTTCTCTTACTTAGAATTGGATGCTGGCAGTTAAGCCGATCATAATTATAGGCTATCGTATTTTAACCATTAATTAAAAATGTTTAATTTTTGTTAAACATTATTATCAAAAAGAATAATTCATTATCGTTTACTGGTTTCAATTTGATATTAAAAAGATAGCTTTGTAAAACCTCTTAAGTGCCATATTTGTATCTATGATAACTGTTTGCAGTGTCAATTATACTTTGAATGAATCTGGTAGATATATAACATAGACAATGTTATGTGTTCCTTTATACTTACTTCATGCTCATACAAAGTTCATAAACAAGCAGCTAATTTTGTACAAAAAAACATTATTTCAGTCAGGTAACCAGTCAATGACATAAGGAAAATATTAAATACATAGTGATTTTTTTTTGAAAAGCTAAGATCCTCTGTTTTCTCTGATCCTACCTCTTGGAGAGGCTCTAAAATCAACTACAGGTTGAATGCTTTAAGACCTGATGAAATGATGGCATATTCAATTATTTCAGTTTACAGCATACATAATTTTATATATACAACCTTATTAAACAGTAATTCATTGTCTTGATGTATGTTTCAACAAATATCAGTTACATCAGTTCATGTCATCTTCTCGTAGGTGTTTATACAAGACCTGTTTAGGTAGTTTGTACGAGACTTATAGTTATTATTATTTACCAGCAACTTCATCATTATGTTGCCATACTTGCAGCGGAGGACAGGTTAAAGCGTCTGTCCACTGACCTCCAAGCCACAGAGGATAAACTGGTGAGGGCGACAAAGGACCTGAAGAACATCGGAGAAGGCGCTCTCCATGACAAGGAGGAACAAAAGACACAAATCAGGCAGAGACTGGCACGCAAAATGAGAACGGTGTGTATTATTTGTGGAAGAATATTTCATCATTTTAGATATATAAAATTTAACTTGATTAATTGTAAATTGATAACTTCAGAAGCAGCAAAGTTAAGCACAAATTACTCCCAGTAGAGTAGATTATGGTTCATTGTGAGCAGGTTACAGATAGTATGGCTTCCATGTTTGTTTTGTTAGCAAGTAAATAGTCAGTAGTCCAATATTGCTGAACGATGTTCTTGTAAAAAAAAAAAAGAAGCCAACCTCACCCTTAGCCTATTGCCATCCCAATGGTTAGTATAACTGAAGGAATCCAGGCTCCAGACTATGCTTGAACAAAAGAGTAACCTCTCAGATGACTGAAGGAATCCAGGCTCCAGACTAAGCTTGAACAAAGAGTAACCTCTTAGATGACTGAAGGAATCCAGGCTCCAGACTAAGCTTGAACAAAGAGTAACCTCTCAGATGACTGAAGGAATCCAGGCTCCAGACTAAGCTTGAACAAAGAGTAACCTCTCAGATGACTGAAGGAATCCAGGCTCCAGACTAAGCTTGAACAAAGAGTAACCTCTCAGATGACTGAAGGAATCCAGGCTCCAGACTAAGCTTGAACAAAGAATAACCTCTCAGATGACTGAAGGAATCCAGGCTCCAGACTAAGCTCGAACAAAGAGTAACCTCTCAGATGACTGAAGGAATCCAGGCTCCAGACTAAGCTTGAACAAAGAGTAACCTCTCAGATGACTGAAGGAATCCAGGCTCCAGACTAAGCTTGAACAAAGATTAACCTCTCAGATGACTGAAGGAATCCAGGCTCCAGACTAAGCTTGAACAAAGAGTAACCTCTCAGATGACTGAAGGAATCCAGGCTCCAGACTAAGCTCGAACAATGAGTAACCTCTCAGATGACTGAAGGAATCCAGGCTCCAGACTAAGCTTGAACAAAGAGTAACCTCTCAGATGACTGAAGGAATCCAGGCTCCAGACTAAGCTTGAACAAAAAGTAACCTCTCAGATGACTGAAGGAATCCAGGCTCCAGACTAAGCTCCAACAGAGAGTAACCTCTCAGATGACTGAAGGAATCCAGGCTCCAGACTAAGCTTGAACAAAGAGTAACCTCTCAGATGACTGAAGGAATCCAGGCTCCAGACTAAGCTCGAACAATGAGTAACCTCTCAGATGACTGAAGGAATCCAGGCTCCAGACTAAGCTCGAACAAAGAGTAACCTCTCAGATGACTGAAGGAATCCAGGCTCCAGACTAAGCGGTTGATGCCAAAAACTAGTTATCGGATGATTATCGGTTGCAATACAATATTTTGTATCAACTTCCATAAACCTCTTTGGAACTTGATACAACATGTTATATAGTAATATTTTTAATTTAAAAAGATATTTGAAAGGAAGTTTAAGTAAACTAACACTCAGTGCTTTTTAAGCTATTGAAATACCTACTTCCTTTTACATCATAGACGAGATTTACAGTAAAAAACTAAAGCTTAAGTGAGATGAGTTGAAATGACTTGAAATTAAATAATACAAAATCAAACATGGCTAATGCATCAGTGCAAGACTTAGTTTGTTTATAATCTGGCCAAACCTGATTAAAGTCTAAGCAGTTGCCAAGATAAGTTGATAGCATTAAACTTGAATTTAGACAATATATGCCGATTCGACGTCTGTTGAATGAAATAACAATTTTCAGTATAATAACCGGTGCTTTTTTTCTTTTTAAAAAACCTTTAAAAACCAGCGTTCTGGTTAGATTGGCCTTATCTAAGCACAGTCGTAATAGGGGACCATCCAGGATCATTAATTTGAAGTTTGATACAAATTTGCCCTGTGATTTGAAGAAAGTTTTCGATGACAACGGACACCAGGCCGTCATATAAGCCAAATCTGCACTGTGTGCCCGTACTGGGCCAGAGTTGCTCAACAAATAGTATCAAAATAAACATTTCAAAACATGTTTTAATTTTCAAAGAAAACTGAAACTTTTTTCTTTTTTTACAATACTTTGATAGTTTTACAATAGTTTTACAAAACTATAACTCACTGAAGATGACTAGTGTTCACCTTTAGTGTTTATAAAACTTTAACTCACTGATAATACTTTGATAGTTTTACAAAACTATAACTCACTGAATAAGACTAGTGTTTATAAAACTATAACTCACCACAGATGACTACTGTTCACTGATAGTTTTTAAGGCCAAGCCGCCCCATGGAAAATCTTGAAACCAAACACTGAATTGTTTTTATTTACCCCACCTCCCCCAACACATGGGATTTTTTTTTTTTATAATCCCCCACCCCCACATCCCCCATAAACATACACCCCCCTCGTACACACCTTTTTGTCATTCCTTTGGGATGGGGGTGTTGGGAGGGGGAGTGTACGGTCCAGATGACTTTAACTGATCAAGAATCAATAAACAGATTTCACGAAAATAGGTTACAGGGATGAGTTCTGTTTACAGTTCAATAAAGCATCCATTAAATTATCATTGAAAATAAGAGAACATGAGATCGAGGCATGTTATTTATAGTTACAGTACCCGTATTTTTGTACCGTTTCCCCACACAGTTTACAGGCAGCATATGCTGTGTTTAAGTTGTTCGAAGTAAGGAAGCGCTTCGTCTTCCCGTAACTTATGAAAATCAAAATACTCTCAAGCGATGACGATTGTTTCTTTGCGGCTTATTATAAATTTTCCGTTGAAAATTATTATTCACATCTGTGTCCACGGTGGCGGACATATTGGACGGAAACACTTTTTGCGCATGCGCAAGCCTGTCCAAGTAATTTTTGATGGTCAAAAGATTACGGCAAACGGGTTCGGAATTTTATGCTTCTATTTATAGATTAATCGATTATTTTCTTTCATAATCGATCATCGCTATCGGTAAACCTTAACTCGCCGTCTATCGACTATAATCGATAGTCGTTATTCCACTAATAGACTGGCTATAGGATATACGTTAGACTGGCTATACATGATATAGGATAACTGTAAAAAAACTGATATTTTATTTTAGGTCTGGAAACCATTCTAGGTGATACTGTAGGATCATTATCTCTTTCAAGACTGCTGTCTTAAAGTCACCTAGCACATGTTGGAGGGCAGTTCAAACACAAACTAATGATGTTACTAAATATATAATTAGGATCATAAACAGGTGATTATTATACATGAGTGGAGGGACTTTGAGGTAATATGGTCACTATGATTTTGCAGGTAAATGAGATGAAGGACAGTGCCACCCAGATAGAGGAGGAGTTAGACAAGACCCGTAACTCTCTCCACCAGAACAAGATAGACATGGCACAGCTAAAGGATCAACTCGGAAGGCTGGACAGCAAGGATCCCAACTATGTAAGTATATGATGGGGTTACTGGACAGCAAGGATCCGAACTATGTAAGTATATGATGGGGTTACAGACAGCAAGGATCCCAACCATGTAAGTATATGATGGGGTTACAGACAGCAAGGATCCCAACTATGTAAGTGTATGATGGGGTTACTAGGCAGCAAGGATCCCAACTATGTAAGTATATGATGGTGTTACTGGACAGCAAGGATCCCAACCATGTAAGTATATGATGGGGTTACAGACAGCAAGGATCCCAACTATGTAAGTATATGATGGGGTTACAGACAGCAAGGATCCCAACTATGTAAGTATATGATGGGGTTACAGACAGCAAGGATCCCAACTATGTATGTATATGATGGGGTTACAGACAGCAAGGATCCCAACTATGTATGTATATGATGGGGTTACAGACAGCAAGGATCCCAACTATGTAAGTAAATGATGGGGTTACTAGACAGCAAGGATCCCAACTATTAAGTATATGATGGGGTTACAGATAGTTCTTTCTTTTTCAATAGTTTACACATTGGTCACTCAATTATCATTAATGGTTGGGCATTGGGTAATACACGCTCTTGTTTATTAACATCAGTTGTGGACAATGTGAGTGATTCACCAAGCCTTGGGTTGAGACAAGCTACCTCTACAGTGACTAATGCGAGTAATAAAGCCATGACTTATTTATCGTAATACACTCGTGTATTAGCTACCCAAATATAATATACATATGATACATCATATTGGCGTCATGAGAAAAGGTAAGTTGACAACACACACTTTGTTGGGGTGTTATGTGAGAAACAGAATCTTACATTCATGAGTGTGTATTTTTGACTTAATAAACGTGTTAAATAAAAGATAGGATACTTGTCAGAGTCTTGTATTCCATCATGTTATCCATCACATGATAGGTATAAGGTCTCTTTGTATCAAATAAAATATAATGAAATGAACTGAAACAGTGTGTACCGTATATATCTTAATAGTATGTGTATACTCCCCCAGCGTCGTGTCTATGGTGAGATGGTAGACAAGGAGCAGCAGATTAACGAGTCCAACCAGATTTACGGACAGCTGCAGGACCAGCTAGAACTCATGCTGGACACCGTTGCCAAGGAAACCAACGACATCAAACGTCTGGAACAACAACTTAATGAAGGTAGGTACTAATTATTGGTAAAATAATGTGGATTGATACTAAAATTTGCTTAATAACCAGCTGAAACTCATGGCTAGTGAATATGACATCTAAAATTATAGCAGTTAAATGTGAGTATGTTCTAGGAGCTGCTTGTGTTCGGTGTTTGGACCAAGCATATTATTACTTTCCTACACATCACTATAGGTAAGGGTGAATTCCAAGAAGTGAAGGAAAATTCCTTCTAAATCCAAGTAGAACAATAGAACTATGAACTAAGGAATGGACTGCGTGATAAAAGTTCCCAACGCCATCTAATTGTCTGGTTTCAGATCAAGTTGAGAACAATGAATCACTGCGAGAGGAGTTAGATGACATTGTGGGTGGGCTGCAGACATACCTGGCCCAGGTACAGACCAAGGCTGCCAAGAAAGAGAAAGAGTTTGATTACATGATCACGGAGAAGGAAAACCTCCAGGAGAAAGTGCGGAAACTTGAGACGGAACTGAGCGTTCTTGACTCTGAGGCTGGGAATCTCCGGGAGATGCAGCAGGTGAGTACTTGTTTGGTGATATTTTGGGAAACTTGTTTTAGTTTAAGTGTATTAGAATATGTTTTTGTTCTGGCGTAATGAAAATACGTGATGGATCTCTGTGTACTATATGTATGTAGGATATCAAAACAAGATACTTTACTTGCTAAAATACTTATCAATATACAAAAACTGTTCTTGTCCAAATTATAGTAGCTTTTTGCATGCTAACCAGTCGGGCTTATTTCTGTTTTTTGTGATAGAATGTGTAGTGTCCTAAATGCTAATAGAAATGTAAAATGCATTGAAAAATATGACCCAAATCAGATCACACTGTGTTGATAATTGATGGGAAATAACTCTAGTGTATCTTTTAAAACAGACCCAAAAGAGTTATCCCACTTACATTGTTTTAAACACACATCCTTGTATAGAGGTTGGATGATGAATTCCTTCACATTAGGTTGTTTCTTTCACAAGTGAGCAGATGTAAATGAGTGAATAAGCTAACTTCTTAATGAGTGAAAGAATTCCTGATAAACAAAGCCATCCGTTAAATAATCTACTAATTGCATTTTAACATCTATTTTGAATCCATTTTGTGAATTTTACTTGTGATTACAGGGACACATGGCATTCTTGAAGTATTTGAAATGGGTGTCTCGATTTATATATATCAGTATCATTTTTACTTTTACTCTAAACACAAATGAGTGCATGATCCTTAATCTGTATTAACAATCTTGTCCAACAGCGGTACCAGGAATTGGAACAGACCCTGAACAATCAGGATGGCATGAACCAGCAGTTACAGGAGCAGATACACCGCAGCCAGCGGCAGGACACACAGAATCAGGACTATCTCGAGTCCAAGGAACTGGAGAACGCATCACTTAGGAAGGCTCTCAAGGATCTAGAACACAAGGCTAAGGTGGGATATGTTTATACCGTTCAGTATGTGTTAGTTTTATGATGGTGCAGTCTGAACACACATTGACCGTCTGGAGAACTGGTGTGGCCACGGCCTGGCATCTCTTTGGGTGAATGTAGTGTTTTAATATGTAAACATAGGAATATGCAAACCACATTTACTGTCTTGAGAGGCAAGCAAGCTTTTATGGCACAAGGTTACTTTGGTGTAGTAGCCTCATGTCTGGACCTGCTCTGAGTGTCCTGCTTGGCGTTTCCGTGGTCTGTCGGGTGTAATGATATATTGTAACCTGGTAACTAAATATGCTATTTAAGTTTATATTGGGGTTGTTTTAAAACAATATTCCACCACCGCCCTCCCCCCACCCCCACACAACATACTCTTAATTTCTTTTTAGAAAAAATGGCAACATAAAATTATGTTTATATATGCAAACATGCATGTTTAGGAGCACTTCAAGTGAACTTTACTTAAACTTTGTGATTATTTCAAAGTAAGGAAAAGTATCCAAATAACAAAATGTCCCTGTGTAAATGCCATATCTAGGCTAGCGCTAGGATTTTAAACCCTTTAGCCAAATCTGGCTAAAGCCCTAAAAATTCCTTTAGCCAGATTAGAATGTCTTTAGCCAAACTTTTGCCTAGATATTTTTGAACGAATTGTAGGCGCTAAAACTTCGCGTTTGCGTACAGATCAATAGTAAGTTAAAAAAGTATGCTTCATTAACCTACATGTATAGGGTATCAATATGTCCACATCATATGCATTCAGCTTTAGT
This sequence comes from Cyrtodaria siliqua, assembly GCA_037043455.1. Lineage (NCBI taxonomy): Eukaryota > Metazoa > Mollusca > Bivalvia > Adapedonta > Hiatellidae > Cyrtodaria > Cyrtodaria siliqua. The sequence goes on from JAWPHD010009223.1 coordinate 37,359, forward strand.
GCTTACAATTACTTATAATTACAATTGGAGCTATACAATATTCAAAAAGTTTTAAAAAATGCTATTTTAATTTTTAGAAAATGTCGACTGAAATTTAAAAAAGGACAATGAATGCATGCATATAATAAGAAAATATAAAAATACAGACTCTTGTCACCATTGATTAGACCATTTAGTATGTTCATTAAATGTATTTAAATATAGGCCTACTAACATTCATAGAAATAAAATATTAAAATATATTTAAAAATGTAAGGCTAAGCTGAGGCATATAAAACAAGTTCAACTAACAGGAGTTCCAAAGGAGCTAGAAAGATCGCGCTGCATTGTGAGACAAAATTCAGAAATGCCACATACACCACGAATATCATGCACAGAGTAAGTAATAAAAGCCACTTCATTCTAAAATTGTACCTCAATATTTTGAGTAAGCGCACCTTTTGCATTTTTTCATGTTGATTGTTCAACCATAAATTATCCCAATTCAGAGACAGTCGATCAAACATCGGTTCACACTTGCCATTGTTCCAGTTTACACTACCGTGTGTACAACTAATTAGTCTTATCAGTGATCGTAAAGTTCGAAAAACACCGACGGCATCTCCAACTTATTAATTCGTAAGCAAACTTTGTGTTTTGAAAAGCCATTTTGGCCGCTAGAGGGCGCCACGTTATTTTTAATGTTTTACCCGGCTCGATAACACAGTTTAATATGTGGATAATATTGAGCGCGGGGTCACAAACAAGTTGATTGACAGCAAGAGGCGGAACAGTGGGCGGAGTCTATCGCACAGTGACAATAGAAACAATAAATGACTGCGGTCTTCAATAAACACTGCGATAATTAGTTGATTGTCGCTAATTAGCTAACAACACCCAGCGGGGTAGTGGCTTTATAAACAGTGAAAGACTTTGTGTATTAGAATTCGGGATTGTCCGAGATTTTAAGACAAAATCGGTCGGAAATTTGGATTCGCCAGACCGCCGATGTCTGGCGAATTTCATATGTATTTCTTACGATTTTCATTCGCCAGTTCGGGTTTCTTTTCGCCTATGGCGATTTGGCGAATGTTTAACGCGAGCCTAGCATATTGTCCTATTTCTGAGATGATATCCCTACTTTGTCAGAAGTTAGTAGGTATGAGGCACTATCAACATTCAGAGTGTATCTAACTGACTTGTAATACACCCTGATGTTTTGTATTCTTTAAAAAGTTAATATATTTAACAGGTAAGTAACTGGTGACATTTTGTATATGTAGTTAGGTAATAGTGTTTGTGTTCTCCATTTTGTAACTGGTCCAGTAGTCTTAATCATCTATACATCAATTTTTTATATGCCATTAGGGACATTCATCCGTCTGTCCGTTAACTTTTACTGGTCAACTAATTTTGGCTAATAACTTTTGAAGTACAAGGTCTGCAACAATGAAACTTTGTAAACATTGTCTACATGTCCCAATGAATACATCTGATAAAGGCCCATAACTCTAGTTCATATTTTTAATTAATTTTTAATTATTCCCCTTTGAAAAAGGTTTACACAGGAACTTAACTTTGCCAACGACGGGCGTATATGCCCCGCTAGGTGGCGCTCTTGTTTGACGTCTATTGTGTTAATTCATGTTTAATGTGATAATAGGCTAATTTCTGTTAATGTATGTGTCTTGTTTTCTATGTGATGTGTATGTATGTATGTATTTATGTGTGTTTGTCCATCTGTATGTTTATATACATTGATGCTGTCATTGCATGCAGGATCCTGACTTTATACAAAAACACTGGAGCAATAGTTCAAGCCAATCAGAGACCTCGAGTTTACTCTCTAAACTCCACTCTGATCATTCCAGTATACTCTCCAACCCATTCTCAAAGGTACACATATAGCCTCTAGTTTCCCTGCACAGTAATATTTTGTTAATAATTAGAAATTATAATTTTACCAAATTTTATGTTTTTCCATATTGTTTAAGTGTTTAATTTTGTACTTCCAATAAAATAATTAATTATAAAAAAAAAGAAAAAAAAAAGAAAAAAGAAAACCATGTAAAATTGATTCATACAGTCTCTAAACAAACACTGTGTGTCATAAGTAACATATTCAAATGAACGTCGTGATTTTTAAAGACATTTCTAATTGTGAAATTATGTGTCTTTAATTCACGACCCGATTTTTCTATTAAAAGGATGAAGATGTTATACAAAAACAAAGTGTCGGACATGTTGAGTCTATTCCTGGTATTATCCCTCATGGTGTCGGACATGTTGAGTCTATACCTGGGATTATCCCTCATGGTGTCGGACATGTTGAGTCGATACCTGGGATTATCCCTCATGGTGTCGGACATGTTGAGTCGATACCTGGGATTATCCCTCATGACAAACACACACACTTTTCCCCAATTATGAAAAATGATCCGGAAAGAAAGAAAGAGGTATTTTGTAGGAATGTATATAATAACAGTAGGAATGCAGTTAACACTTTGCCTGGTTAATAAATATAAATTTTCCTTCTTCATTTGGACCATTCCATTTATGCTACAAAAGGATGCTTTGGTGGAAAAATTATTGATGAACAGCAAACAGTGTAAAACCTGATCAGCCTTCAAGTCACTCACAGGCTGATCGGTTTTACACTGGTTGCATAGATCATTGTATTCACCTGTATTAGCCTTTCTTAAATCATAAAATGGACTGTCAGTAATTAAATCTGAGAGCATATTTCATGTAAGCATAATTACCGATTAATAGGTAGATGATCTAGGCCAGGCAGATAATTAAGAGGAAACAATATAACAAATAATTTGTGTAGTTCAAGATATTTATTTCATTCAATAGTCAAGTTTAAGGGTAAAATGTAACAGCAATCATTTTTTTCTCCAGATTTCCAGTTTCAAAATAAACTTGTAAATACTTAAAATTTAGGTTGTAGCTCTGTACATTCCATGTAAATACAACTTTTAGTTCAGTGAAATTGTATGGCTGTCTTTATAGTGAAACAACATGTATCTCATGTTTTCCCTGGTCACATGAGGTAGGTACAAACAACCTGTACTGTTTTTAATATTTGGCAACTCAGATAATGAAGTAAGTGTGGGTAGATTAACCTACCATGTTGGTACCTACATGAAACACTCCATTCATACCAATTCCTGATCGAAACTATAGCCACAGTCCCTTTAACATGTTGGATAGTCTGTATAGCAAAGACAAACTATTCTGTTACAGCACTTTTTTTATTTTTTATTAACCTGATAACTAGAAATTACCTTAAGATTTTATTGATTTATTAAGTACATCTATCAAAAATATTAAAATATACAAAAAATACCTTTTATAAAAACACATTTTGTTACAAACTTATTTAATGTAATACTATTTCTAAGATCCTTACAATATTTGTCTTAATTCCATGTGTTAATTTTGTGACCATGTCGTTCCTTGAAAGAAAGAGAGGTTATACATAAAAAATGCCAGATTCCTCATGATTTAATCTCTCATGGGATTATCCCCCATGATAATATCTCTTGGATTATCCCTTATCATTAATCTCACTGGGATTATTCCCCATGATAAATTCCAACCTAAATCAATTTTGAAATACTAGCAACATGTAAACGAATATATACAAACAACCATTGTGAAAATTTCAAAATCTTAAACATACTAATGTAGTCTAATGCAAATTGTGAACATTCATTATAAATTATATAATTTATAACTTGCTATCATTTTTTAGTTGAGCACAATATTTGTTATTATTTAATAAAATTAATATTTCTCAGGCATATTTTCTTATTAGTTACTTTTTGCAATTCTAACCCTTTGCATGTACATACTTCACACTGACATAATTGTTTTAACGTTATTTTTTGAAATTTGTTATAAAGCTTATTAACGAAAGTTAATACCCAGAATGCCTCGGTATAGAGTAGATTATTCATGGTAATTTATAATGACTTTATTTTACACTTTATTAATACACTTTATTTATCTTTGACACAAGCTACTGTAAGCTGTCAGTATCAGTATGATGAATGGCAGCATGATCTGGATGTGAGGGGAAACCAGAACATCCAGGGCAAAACTCACTCTGATTATAAACGGTTTTAACCATCTGGGCCTAACCCCGAAACTGGAGTGTCGAATTACCAACTCATAATTCATTTTATGCATATTCAATCACGGATGTTTTTAGAACCCGTGAATAAATCTTTACTTTTAAAATAATCATACTTTATTAATTTCACTGTATTTACTAGAATGAAATTAGAACAATCCAAATAAATTGATTGTCGTCAGTTCACTACAATAGTGACGCAATCACATGCCAACATCACTTGGATTACGTTAAAACTGAATGTAACACCTACATGCCATATCACTATAGTCTTCTGATCCAATTATTGTTTAGTATTGTTTGTTTCATCGATGGATGTTTACTGTCACACCCTGTCTTACTACTGTGTAGTGATCATGAATTAACCCTGTACTACCAACGAGTCATGTTATTACTTACACAAACCAGTCATGTTATTACTTACACAAACCAGTCATGTTATTACTTACACAAACCAGTCATGTTATTACTTACACAAACCAGTCATGTTATTACAGAAGCACAGGTATATTATATTATGTACATCTAATAACATTTTAAAACTTTTCAATTTGTTCTTTTTTCTTTTTTTTTCAGAAAAGTTTTAAAATGTTATTAAATGACTTTTTGGATGTTGTTCTTTTTGGTTGGGGTGGGGGAGGGGTGGTAGTTGAGGGGGTTGGGGGTAGTAGTGACCAAATTATGCGCCGAATACCTGTGCAGAGAAGTAGATATAGAATATTGATGAAAAATCATACTCAAACATACCATAAAAGCGACGTTAAATTACAAAGATTTTTTTTACTAATCGTGCACGTTAAAAATGCCCTTTTTTTATTTACCCTGCCCTTTTTCAAGGCTGGGGGAAACACTATTATTACTTACACAAACCAGTCATGTTATTACTTACACAAACCAGTCATGTTATTACTTACACAAACCAGTCATGTTATTACTTACACAAACCAGTCATGTTATGACTTACACAAACCAGTCATGTTATTACTTACACAAACCAGTCATGTTATTACTTACACAAACTGGTCATGTTACTTACACAAACCAGTCATGTTATTACTTACACAAACTGGTCATGTTACTTACACAAACCAGTCATGTTATTACTTACACAAATCAGTCATGTTACTGTTTACACAAACCAGTCATGCTATTACTTACACCAACCAGTCATGTTATTACTTACACGAACCAGTGGTGTTATTACTTACACAAACCAGTCATGTAACTTACACAAACCAGTCATGTTACTTACACAAACCAGTCATGTTACTTACACAAACCAGTCATGTTACTTACACAAACCAGTCATGTTATGACTTACACAAACCAGTCATGTCATTACTTACACAAACCAGTCATGTTACTACTTACACAAACCAGTCATGTTATGACTTACACAAACCAATGATGTTATTACTTACACAAACCGGTTATGTTACTGTTTACACAAACCAGTCATGTTATTACTTACACAAACCAGTCATGTTATTACTTACACAAACCAGTCATGTTATTACTTACACAAACCAGTGATGTTACTACTTACACAAACCAGTCATGTTATTACTTACACAAACCAGTCATGTTATTACTTACACACACCAGTCATGTTATGACTTACACAAACCAGTGATGTTATGACTTACACAAACCAGTGATGTTATTACTTACACAAACCGGTCATGTTATTACTTACACAAACCGATGATGTTACTACTTGCACAAACCAGTCATGTTATTACTTACACAAACCAGTCATGTTATTACTTACACAAACCAGTGATGTTACTGTTTACACAAACCAGTCATGTTAATATGAAAAAGGCACAGCCTAAATGGGGATTTATCCAGTTTGAGTAACTAACTTAAGGTTTGGTTTGGCACGTTTTGACATTTTCAAGTTTAAGAATATATATAAAACTTGGAGAAAATTTAGTGGAGTGTCGTAACCAATGTTTGTTTAAACGACTTTTAAACACATTGAGCGAAGGCGTCGGGAAGTTATCCACAACTCTGTTTCCATGTAGCTCTGCCACTGGGAGTAGAATTTATCCTTTTGATTTAAAAATAAGATTTTATTTTTTTTCAATTGTGGGGTTGGCTTGGAAAGGACGCCGTGCTGAGATTTGTATTGCATTGATACTTAAAGTGTCTTTGGTACTAGACGTCTTTGAAGATGACATTTTAACTCCAAAATGTCACTAAAAAAAGAAAAATAGAGTCACTGAACATTTTCACCATTTTTTTTCATTACATTAAATTTATTGAAAAACAAAGATTACTTTTCGATTACCTATATACATACACATCTTTGAAAACATACACAAACAATTGTAATCCTCATTCGTCTTTTTACTTTAAAAATACTGTTAAAGGCATATATATATATGGACCGTATCCCACCTTTTTCTTTACAAAAAAAAAAAGATTCGATATATAAAAAACGTATGTTATAATGCTCACTTTTGTTAAAATTTATATATGACAAGATCCTATGACATTTCTTTCAAAAACAAATAAATATATATAGATCTAGGTTCTAATTATTTTTTTATTATAATTTCTATAAATTACACATATTTTGGAGTTACATGTAGTTTGACATTTTCGCTGTAAAAATACTGTACACACAATTTTGCTGACATGGAGATCGAATATAAAATATCAAACTGTATAATTGAGGATATTTCACTCATCTTCCTTTAAATGTAAAAAAAAAGGACAGAGATTCACATTAACGTGTTGTGGGATGAAAATTGAAATAAAAATTCCTGATTTCGGAATCACTCGAGATGCTGCGAAGGTGCATGATACAATTGTCAGATTATTAACGATGTCGCAACATACAAAGTGAACTAAGTAATGCCTATTAACAGTGTTAACATTGATAACAGACAAAAGGAAAATCCCAAGGTTTTATGGTTAGGAGTTTTCCTTTTTCTTTTTTTTTATACTTTATTGTGTACGAAACAACAATTCTATTACACCCATACCTACGTCTAGTTTGTAATTATCTCCAATAAGTATATGCGCATGATCTGGGAAAGATTGGTTGACGTCATACAGTGATGCATTAGATAGAATGTCTAAGAACACGCTGGGATTTTGTTAAGTACGTTAGTACTTTGAATTATTGCAGCTTTCGATGTTCCTAATTCTAAAATATGCCAACTTTAATAATTTCGGCATCATATTTTACTAGCACCACAAACATCACCACAAATGCTTTCGCAAAAGACGTTTTTGAAATATTTAATGTTAACCCTTTAATGTTCCGATTAATCGATTGTTTTAAACCTATCATCGGTTTGTTAAGCATCCGATTATGAAGATCGATTATGAAAGTCTATAATCGATCATCGGTTAAATGTAAACGTGCACTTTAATTAACATTCAAAATAGAAATAAACATAATTATCCGGGAGACAACTCTTGTAAAAATGAGTATGATACACAAATAAACACATTTATATCAGTTATAATAAAATACAGACTTTCATGGCATCAAAACTCAGATTAGCATACACATGCTATACTTCCTATACGGGTAAGTATTATCGAGGTAATTTAAAAATATCCATATTTCATTTCATGCAAAAATATATTTAAAGCATAATTCTGCATCTTGATCGCGGGAAGTAGGTAACTAGTAGATTTAAACAATATAGAAGATAAGCACACATATAGAATGTATGCATGCTAAACTGTTCATGACTCAAACCCGTGGTCCAAAGCACACAATTATAATGTGACATAAAAAAATAGTGGTTGTAATTTATTCGATAAATCTGAATTAAAACACTGTGCGTTTGTTTTCATTACCAAATGTTACGTTTAACTGAAACAAATAATAATATATTATTAAACTTATTTGCCAGGTGTGCATGTGAAAAGCCTTATCATAAAAGTGTTTCGGTTGTAATATGTATTTCTTAACTAATTTTCTAATTATAAACTGCGTTTTAAATTCTTATTAGTTAAAAAAAAAGTAATACATGTATTGTCAAAATTATTCATGGAAATGCTGGAAACTGAAGCCATTAGGGTTTTGTTCTCGGTTTATCGTGACTAATCTAAATCAAAGACCAAGATTCACTTTAGAAGATTCCTTCCATTAATTTTCTTTTCTTTTTCATTTTATTACTTAAAAAAAATATATAATTACAAAATAATACATTATTTGCAGATTCGAACTCGGATCTCCTGCGTGACAGGCGGCCGTGCTTACCACTCCGCCACTGTCACAATTTAATGACGTCATCATTAACTAGTATATATTTTAATGTGCGTTAGTCTGTTTCCCCGACTCGTGATACTTAGCAAGACCTGAGTAGTAGAGTAAATACAAGACTTGAGTAGTAGAGTAAATAGAGTTTTTTAAGACCCAAATCAATTAAAATTGTTCTGTTTAGTCGTATTTATCGATTATTAGTAACTGGCGAGACTACTGGCCAGTATTGATTCATCCTCTCTAATTGCGGAAAATAACGAAGAGTTCCGATGTCTTTGATCGTACATAGTCGGCCAATTCCGTCATTCTTCGCTTATGGCGAGATGTCGCGAATGGCGACCAGACAAGGGACATCGCCGAAGAGGCCCGAAGTGAATTTACCATGCCTATCAGCGGAAGTAGAGACTGGTTTCCCATTCCGTAAGCTGGACTCTCATATACTTGGCCGTAATCGGAAACCAAAGGGATAATTATTTTCAGACGAACAGTATGTGGAGAAAAGTTGATACCGTTAAGGGGATTTTCATCCCTGGCGCTTTGCGCCAGTGATAAATCCCCTATTACTTACACAAACCAGTCATGTTATTACTTACACAAACCAGTCATGTTATTAATTACACAAACCAGTCATGTTACTTACTACTTACACAAACCAGTCATGTAATGACTTACACAAACCAGTCATGTTATTACTTACACAAACCAATCATGTTATTACTTACACAAACCAGTCATGTTATTACTTACACAAACCAGTCATGTTACTGTTTACACAAACCAGTCATGTTATGACTTACACAAACCAGTCATGTTATTACTTGCACAAACCAGTCATGTTACTTACAAGAACTAGTCATGCTATTACTTACACAAACCAGTCATGTTACTACTTACACAAACCAGTCTTGTTATTACTTACACGAACCAGTCATGTTATTACTTAAACGAACCAGTCATGTTATTACTTATACAAACCAGTCATGTTACTACTTACACAAACCAGTCATGTTATAACTTACTGGTTCTTTGAGATCATTGAGCCAACATATAGTCACTTTACAATAGATCACTGAAGCAGGTACTAGAGGGTGTGAGAGGTGCTGCATCTTACATAACCTCTCATGAACACACTGTCAGTAAAACAAGTCTGCTACTTTCTTCTCTTGTTTGTTGCTTTCAAAGGATCTATCTTAAGTATTTATTTGTACTGTATATGTTTTGTTAATGCCACTTATGTGTTTTGTTTATGTCAAAGATATATATGTTTTGTTTAAATATGTCAAATACATGTGTTTTTTCACATAAAGCTCCTACATGTGGTAAGTATTGCATAATGTAAAAAACACAACCAACTTATAAATTTCAGTAAAGTATTGTGTGTTTTTGTAGTTCAAAGCATTCATGTTTGTCTTAAAACTTGTAAACTATCACAGGATAGTCTTTTTGTGTTAACTTTGTAGGAAATGTATTTTGTTTATGTCTTATTTGAGGGCAGTTAAATACGCAGCATTTCATACAGTTTGAATATCTCTTCTATGCTTCTCATATAATGTTCATAAACATTATGAACATCTCGCATATTTATAACATTTTCGAAAACAATATGAACATCCCTCATATTTAAATAGCATCATAAACATTTTGAACGACCCTGGTATATTTTATTCAGTCGGAGAAGCACACCATGGAGAAGCAGCTACAGACGGAGAAGGCCAGGGCCATCGAGGGAGACAGACGAACCAAGGAGGCCCAGAAGAAAGATGAGGAACTCAGAAAGCTTATGTCACAGTTAGAAACAGTGAAGGTATAGTTGAGGCACATGTGTGAGTGGGGGGCGTCCGTGGCCGAGTGGTTAGAGTCTCTGTCTTGAAATCACTTGCCCCTCACCGCTGTAGGTTCAATCCCTCAGGGGCCTAGGAATCTTTATGTGAGGAAGCTATCCAGCTGGCTTGCGGAACGTCGGTGGTTCTACCCAGGTGCCCGCCCGTGCACGAAAATTGCCGGAGGAGCACCTGGGGTCTTTCTCCACCAGTGTAAGCTGGAAAGTCGCCATATGACCTTAGCTGTTGCTGCGACTATAAAATCCAATTTAATCAATCAATGTGTGGGTGGGATAATATTGTGGTAGAGAGGAGACACTGTTTTTGTGTGGAATGAAAAACTTCCCACACATTTTGTATTGTTGAATGTTGCTGAATATTTGGAGAGTACAGTGATAAAGCATGTTAATATGGAGACTTAAATGAACATTTCATAATCAGGAGTAATTTTCCTTTCTTTGCGTGCCCTCCAAGGTTACCCATCTTGATTTATATGTACACTCCACAGAAAATGGATCTTAAGTTTTACTGGACCAGTCTTCATGAAGCTATGTGTACATGTCTGTTATGAGATCAGGCCTGGAATTTACCTGAGAATATTCTTAGACTTAAGCCCAAGTATGGAAATATCAATCACAAATATTTCTTTTAAGTTTAAAGTATAAACGTTTATAACCAGTTGCTATGTATAAATATGATAAATAAGATTGTTTATAGTAAAGATGCTGCATCTAACAAGTTCTCGTCTCTCACCGCTACGGGTTCAAATTCTACTAGGAGCTTGACTTCTCAGTTAGAAAGTGTTGATTCTTATGGATGGTGGGAGCTATACAGTATTGGTTCTACCCAGGAAACATGGGGTGGTCTGCATCTACCATAAAAAAATTGACCATCATATATGGCCTAACATGCTAAAAACGACGTTAAACAACAAACAAACAAAGTTTTTGTAGAATGATTGGCAAATTCCAGGCTAGGTTAATACCTGATGAATGTCGAGTCAGTAGGTGAAGGTCCCCATGAACTTTACCTTGAAACTGGTTAAATAGCTGCAATAGTCTCTGACAGCTCTTGTCATTGTTTCTTCTGTGTTAGCTTGAACCATTATTTCTGACTACATAATTCTGTTCGACTGCGGGAATCCATGATCACTTATTGTACCTTCCTTATGTCCCCTGCAGGCCCAGAATGTGACCTTGAAGGATCGTATGGAGCAGGACACCCAGACCCTGCAGTCACGCCTCCAGGAGACCATACCCAACTCGGACCTACGTCGCAGGCTCAAGGATCTGTCACAAAACCTCAAACAAAACAAAGTAAGTAGTACATAAACATTAGGAATACTTGTTAGGCGTAGGAAAATAAATTCTTCGCAGTACATTTCTTATAGTATCAATTACACTATTCTTGTTCAATCCATTTAATAAATTGTTAACAAAGAGTGATTTTCTTGTTTTGTTAACATTAAGAAAGCGACACTCGTTAAAAAATGAATTAAATTTTTTGATTTGGATATAGCAATTGTCGTGCAATAATTTTTTTTTGGCAGAACATATTTTCTTGCCATGCTAAACACATAGTGGATTAAAGTCTGGGCAGTATTCAATCTTTAAGAATCCTGGCCAGGAAATCTTGTCCTGTGAGCAGCTTCATATCATAATGTCCAATGTATTATCTGGGGAAAAAGTGTAACTCAAAGCATAGTAACTTGTTCCAGGGTGTTTACTGAGTTGATTGGAACAGATGGAGCTCTCCCGAAGGGGTTGACTCGTGAAAATAATTGTAATAAAAAGCAGCTAAAGATGATGAAATCTTGGTAAATATATACAATACTATCCATCTGACTCTAGGTACAGATAGAACCAGAGGGAGAAAAGGATGCTCTTGGTAAGACATTCAAGGACCTACAAGGGTTTGTGCATGACAAGTTGAACAAGAGCGTGAAGGAGGCAGACCAGTCCAAGTCACGGCTAGACAAGACTGACCTGGAGAACCAGTCACTGAGAGAACAACTGAAGAGAGTCGAGGATAAACTCAACAAGCGTGACGAAAAAGTAAAGAACGATAAAAATAAGGTGAGATGTCATTAGGAACAAAATTTACTTCAATAAATATCTGAAGATTAGGGATTATTATATTACCAACTTTGTAACCATATTTCAGTTTTATTAGCTCTACTGGCCAAGGGCCAGCAGAGCTTATGGGATGGTGTGTTGTCTGTCGTCTGTCGTCCGTTAACTTTTCTTCAAACGACTTCTCCTCAGAAACCGCTTGGCTAATTTTGACCAAACTTCACATGGATGATCCTTAGATGAATGCTTTTTAGATTTGTTAAAATTAGGTCAGCGCTACATCCACGATGGCTGCCATTACCATATATGGTCAAAACCTTAAAAAATCTTCTTCTCCAGAACCGCTGGACAGATTTCAACAGTTTTTCTTTTAAAATGGTCGCCAACGCCTAGACTATCAAGTTTGTTCAAATAAAGTCCCTGGGGTCAAAAATGGCCGTGCCCCGGGGGTCCAAAATTTGTATATTGAGGTTTTGCATGTTTTTCATATAGACATATAGGAAAAAACTTTAAAAAATCTTCTTCTCTGAAACCACAAGGCACAGAGCTCTCATGTATAACATGTAGCATCAGCTTATGGTCCTCTACTAAGTTTGTTCAAATGGTGACCCTGGGGTCAAATTTGTCTGCGCCTCGGGGGTCACAGTTTTACATAGACTTAGGCCATAAAAAATTAATTACCTGGTTCTCAGGCCCGCCCGCATGTCTTTTTTTGGTGCCGCATTGTCGATTTTATCTCAAAAGTAATAAAATAAAAATTGGAAATGCGCTACCAAAATTTCGAAAAAAAAGTTCCGCATCCAAGTTCTTCCGGTTTTTACATGCAACTACCTCATGGGAATCCCCTTGTGGGTAGACTGGTGCGCGGCCGACTATCTGCCACTCTGCTCGCTAGCTTGTGAGTGTTGCAGTCGTACGGGTACCAATCTAGGGGTCAGACGCTTGAGACGCTTAGAACTAGTAGGTGCTACAGAACAGGCGATTTATTCAAGCGTCTAATCGACAAAGTCTCACAACAACATGCAATAGTTCATGCGTGATCTAATACAAATATACGGACTTATTGTGATTGAAAGAAGCATAAATCGGGAAGAAATGATAAGGTAATGATCGACAATAGAGATGAGCTGATCCAACTGGTTACTGCACATGTATTTCGAGATATTTTGCATCAATACATGTATTGGAATTAAAAGTTTGGATAAAAAAATAATCGCCAGCGTGTCTGTTGACCACTGTAAAATTGTAAAAAAAAATGCGCCAGCCCGCATCTCTTCTCAGAAAAAGTGGCCTGAGAACCAGGTAATTAATTTTTTGTGGCCTTATATAGATTTTTTTTTAAAAAATCTTCTTCTCGAAAACTACAACAGCCAGAGGTTTGATATTTTGCATTTACTATAAACTTATGGTCCTTTACCAAGTTTGTTCAAATGGTGACCCTAGGGTCACATTTGGCCCCGCCCCAAGGGTCACATGTTTTATATAGACATGTTTAGGGAAAACTTAAAAAATCTTCTTCTCTGAAACTGCAAGAGTCAGAGGTTTAATAATTTGTGTTTGCTATAAGCTTGTAATCCTCTACCAAGTTTGTTCAAATGGTGACCCAGGGGTCACATTTGGCCCCACCCCGGGGGTCACAGTTTTACATAGGCTTGTATAGGGAAAATCTGAAAAAAATCTTCTTCTCTGGAACCACATGGCACAGAGCTCTCATGTATTACATGTAGCATCAGCTTATGGTCCTCTACTAAGTTTGTTCAAATGGTGACCCTGGGGTCAAATTTGTCCCCGCCCCGAGGGTCACAGTTTTACATAGACTTATATAGGATTGTTTTTTTTAAAAATCTTCTTCTGGGAAACTACAAGAGCCAGAGGTTTGCTATTTTACATTTATTATAAGCTTATGGTCCTTTACCAAGTTTGTTCAAATGGTGACCCTGGGGTCACATTTGGCCCCGCCCCAAGGGTCACATGTTTTACATAGACATGCATAGGGAAAAACTTAAAAAATCTTCTCTGAAACTGCAAGAGCCAGAGGTTTAATATTTTGCTGTTGCTCTAAGTTTATGGTCCTTTATCAATTTTGTTCAAATGGTGACCATCTGGCCCCGCCCCGGGGGTCACAGTTTTACATCAATGCTTGTTTTTTTTTTTTTTTTTTTTTTTTTTTTTTTTTTTTTTTTTTTATTATCTCTACTGGCCAACTTGGAAAACCAGCCAGATCGGACCAGTAATGGCGGAGTTATGGCTCTTGATATAGTTAAAAGTGCTATATTTTGCCTCTTTAAGACGATAGTCACTCGCTTCATTGATGTCATAAGAGCCATATTAGCCAGTAGAGCGTCCACAGGCCCTCTTGGGCCACTTGTTTTTAAAAACAGGCATATAAATTTAATAATAAAATATTTGCAAAAGTAATAATTATAAAAGTGGTTACTGAGGGTTGTGTGAATAAAAAGTGATTTAAAATATACAGTCACAGACATGTTTGGTAAACTATTGTCAATGAAAGTGCTAGTAATATTAAAAGCAACAAGAAATTCTGTGAATTTATATTTCTGCCGAAGTATGTTAATTGTCTTCTGGGTAGGATTATATACAGAAAAGTAAAGAGAAATGAACAAAAAACAAAGTGTGTGTGTGTGTGTGTGTGTGTGTGTGTGTATTAGGTTAACTATTAGACGTGGTCATTGACAAGGAAGGGAGGGAGGTGGATGAGGTGGATGAGGGTGTGGGGTGGGGGTGGGGGTGGGGTGGGGTTGAGTTCGGCACGTCGTCTTGATGAGATGAGTATTTGTGCCGATGTATTTCAAAATTCCCCATGCATGGGAGAGTTATGGAGCGGACAAGAAAATTGCAACAGACATACATATGTACAGACAGACAATGCAGATTCTTCCTCCCTCCTTCATCGAGGAATAATAAATACTAAAATGCATATAAGAAGTACGGTACATGACCTTTAAGACGTTGGCCTTGAAGATACAGGCTCAGGATTTGGGTTCTGCACATCGTCTTGATGAGATGAGTGTGACAGTTTATAATAAATACTAAATTAAATCATTACAAATCATAGTAAAACTTTGTTATACTTTACCATATGTGTTTTGCCTATTAAAACTCAAAAGGCTCACCGGCAATAAAAACATGAAGGGAGATAATCTCTTGTGGTATGTGCAAATTATATTGAACATGAACTTCTACTACCATATTCTTTTACAGTCTAAGGAAGAGGCCAAAGCCAATATGGAGGAGATCAAAAGACAGAATGAGGAGGTACAGAGGCTGAGGAATGCCCTCAAGGAGGCCAAGAGCCGGTCTAAACAGGTATGTAGTGGGAGTGGGAGGAGATACAGAGGCTGTGGAATGCCCTGAAGGAGGCCAAGAGCCAGTCTAAACAGGTATGTAGTGGGAGTGGGAGGAGATACAGAGGCTGAGAATGCCCTCAAGGAGGCCAAGAGCCGGTCTAAACAGGTATGTAGTGGGAGTGGGAGGAGATACAGAGGCTGAGAATGCCCTCAAGGAGGCCAAGAGCCAGTCTAAACAGGTATGTAGTGGGAGTGGGAGGAGATACAGAGGCTGAGGAATGCCCTCAAGGAGGCCAAGAGCCAGTCTAAACAGGTATGTAGTGGGAGTGGGAGGAGATACAGAGGCTGAGAATGCCCTCAAGGAGGCCAAGAGCCAGTCTAAACAGGTATGAAGTGGGATTGGGAGGAGATACAGAGGCTGAGGAATGCCCTCAAGGAGGCCAAGAGCCAGTCTAAAGAGGTATGTATTGGGAGTGGGATGAGATACAGAGGCTGAGGAATGCCCTCAAGGAGGCCAAGAGCCAGTCTAAACAGGTATGTCTTAGAGGGAGTGGGAGGAGATACAGAGGCTGGGAATGCCCTCAAGGAGGCCAAGAGCCAGTCTAAACAGGTATGTAGTGGGAGTGGGAGGAGATACAGAGGCTGAGGAATGCCCTCAAGGAGGCCAAGAGCCGGTCTAAACAGGTATGTAGTGGGAGTGGGAGGAGATACAGAGGCTGAGAATGCCCTCAAGGAGGCCAAGAGCCGGCCTAAACAGGTATGTAGTGGGAGTGGGAGGAGATACAGAGGCTGAGGAATGCCCTCAAGGAGGCCAAGAGCCAGTCTAAACAGGTATGTAGTGGGAGTGGGAGGAGATACAGAGGCTGAGGAATGCCCTCAAGGAGGCCAAGAGCCAGTCTAAACAGGTATGTAGTGGGAGTGGGAGGAGATACAGAGGCTGTGGAATGCCCTCAAGGAGGCCAAGAGCCAGTCTAAACAGGTATGTAGTGGGAGTGGGAGGAGATACAGAGGCTGAGAATGCTCTCAAGGAGGCCAAGAGCCAGTCTAAACAGGTATGTAGTGGGAGTGGGAGGAGATACAGAGACTGAGAATGCCCTCAAGGAGGCCAAGAGCCGGTCTAAACAGGTATGTAGTGGGAGTGGGAGGAGATACAGAGGCTGAGAATGCCCTCAAGGAGGCCAAGAGCCAGTCTAAACAGGTATGTAGTGGTAGTGGGAGGAGATACAGAGGCTGAGAATGCCCTCAAGGAGGCCAAGAGCCGGTCTAAACAGGTATGTAGTGGGAGTGGGAGGAGATACAGAGGCTGAGAATGCCCTCAAGGAGGCCAAGAGCCGGTCTAAACAGGTATGTAGTGGGAGTGGGAGGAGATACAGAGGCTGAGGAATGCCCTCAAGGAGGCCAAGAGCCGGTCTAAACAGGTATGTAGTGGGAGTGGGATGAGATACAGAGGCTGAGAAGCTGAGAATGCCCTCAAGGAGGCCAAGAGCCGGCCTAAACAGGTATGTAGTGGGAGTGGGAGGAGATACAGAGGCTGAGGAATGCCCTCAAGGAGGCCAAGAGCCAGTCTAAACAGGTATGTAGTGGGAGTGGGAGGAGATACAGAGGCTGAGAATGCCCTCAAGGAGGCCAAGAGCCGGTTTAAACAGGTATGTAGTGGGAGTGGGAGGAGATACAGAGGCTGAGAATGCCCTCAAGGAGGCCAAGAGCCAGTCTAAACAGGTATGAAGTGGGATTGGGAGGAGATACAGAGGCTGAGGAATGCCCTCAAGGAGGCCAAGAGCCAGTCTAAAGAGGTATGTATTGGGAGTGGGATGAGATACAGAGGCTGAGGAATGCCCTCAAGGAGGCCAAGAGCCAGTCTAAACAGGTATGTCTAAGAGGGAGTGGGAGGAGATACAGAGGCTGGGAATGCCCTCAAGGAGGCCAAGAGCCAGTCTAAACAGGTATGTAGTGGGAGTGGGAGGAGATACAGAGGCTGAGAATGCCCTCAAGGAGGCCAAGAGCCGGTCTAAACAGGTATGTAGTGGGAGTGGGAGGAGATACAGAGGCTGAGGAATGCCCTCAAGGAGGCCAAGAGCCGGTCTAAACAGGTATGTAGTGGGAGTGGGATGAGATACAGAGGCTGAGAAGCTGAGAATGCCCTCAAGGAGGCCAAGAGCCGGCCTAAACAGGTATGTAGTGGGAGTGGGAGGAGATACAGAGGCTGAGGAATGCCCTCAAGGAGGCCAAGAGCCAGTCTAAACAGGTATGTAGTGGGAGTGGGACGAGATACAGAGGCTGAGAAATGCCCTCAAGGAGGCCAAGAGCCGGTCTAAACAGGTATGTAGTGGGAGTGGGAGGAGATACAGAGGCTGAGAATGCTCTCAAGGAGGCCAAGAGCCAGTCTAAACAGGTATGTAGTGGGAGTGGGAGGAGATACAGAGACTGAGAATGCCCTCAAGGAGGCCAAGAGCCGGTCTAAATAGGTATGTAGTGGGAGTGGGAGGAGATACAGAGGCTGAGAATGCCCTCAAGGAGGCCAAGAGCCAGTCTAAACAGGTATGTAGTGGGAGTAGGAGGAGATACATAGGCTGAGAATGCCCTCAAGGAGGCCAAGAGCCGGTTTAAACAGGTATGTAGTGGGAGTGGGAGGAGATAATAAACCATTTGTTACCATTGAATGATTTTTCAGCTCCACTGGCCAAAGTGATGCGCGTTATCTGTCTGTGTTGTCCGTTGTTCTCGTCTGTCCTTACCTTTTTGTTATTAACACTCTAGCACTTTCACTTTGCATTTGATCATAACTAAATTGTTGTCAGGGTCTTTTTATGTCATTGAAAGCTCAGACAAGTTTGACTTTGTCGTAAATCCACAAACACTGTGATAAAACATATTCTATTCACAAAATAAAACGCATGTGAATTGACAGTGAAAACCTGGTTTGAGATTAAACAACATTTATTCATATTCAAGAAATATAGGCAACAATGTGTCATAATAGAAGTTATGGACAGGATTTAAAAAGCAGGTTTTGATGACAACTTAATGAGTGGTACAGTTATGAAATATACTTTATTATCTACCATGCCAGACAAAGATGGTGCACATCCCAGACTCAAGTTCAGAGTTCAGTCGTCGTAGTTCGCTCAACTCGGAGGAGAAGTTCCTGTTTGATGAGCTACAGAATGAATTACTCACGCTGAAGCGAGCCATGAGGAACAAGGAGGAGGATGCCAGTAAAAAGGTACGCATGTTTTCAGCCAAGAGTTTTCGTTGTGATAGCTTTAATGAAGCTGAAACAGAAATTCTGATTATATTCGTAAAAGTGACTTTGACCTTGACATCTTGTATATGGTCCAACTTTAATACGCAAGCAGGCTTGTCCATTGACTTCGACAAAGTTATGATCCATCACACTGTCCATTTGTATGTCACTCTCTATGCATCCATCACCCTTTCTTGTCCAGTACTCATCCTGAACTTCTCCACAGATTTTTATCATACTTGCTAGGGAGTGTCAATATGGAGCCTAGTTGCATATATTACCGTCTTGTTCCAGTCCATTGACTTCCAGCAGAATTATGGTCCTTTAAAGGAGTTAATGCACTATTTTCAAACACGATTTATTTAAAAGGGCTCTGAAACACTTGAGACAAGATGGAAAAATTATCAAAATGTTATGAAAAATAAAGGAGATGTGACCTATTGAGAATTTGCACAGAACATAAATGGAGGCGGTCATCTTGAAACGATGTCATCATCGCGCCTTTTACCATATATTGCATATTGACAAAATACATTTTAAAGCAAAGAAAATCACTGGAAATTGATTAAAAATAAATATACAGATGTAAAATGTATAAATGTTATGCATATTTTTCATTTGCAGTGATTTTCTTTGCTTTAAAAGACATTTTGTCAATATGCCATATATGGTAAAAGGCTCGATGACATCATCGTTCCAAGATTGCAAATTTTCAATAGGTCATATCACCTTTATTTTTCATGGCATTTTGATAATTCATTCTTTCAGCTTTTTTCAATTTTTTCAGAGCCTTTTAAAATAAACCTTGTTTGAAATTAGTGCATTAACCGCTTTAATGATTTTAAACTGTAGCTGGTAGCTTATAAAGGGGGCATTCTGTCCACAGATACATTTCTAGTTAAGTTTGATAGAGAGTAAATTAAAAGATACATAAATATTGTATTGCATATCTGTTGAAGAATATTATATTGCATGTCTGTTGAAGAATATAGTATTGCATATCTGTTGAAGAATATTGTATTGCATATCTGTTGAAGAATAATGTATTGCATATCTGTTGAAGAATAATTTATTGCATATCTGTTGAAGAAAAATACAGATTTTTATGTTCCCGCAAACAAACTTTGAGAGGGGGTATATAGGAGTCACTGTGGCGGGTGGTCTGTTGGTCTGTCGGTCGGTCTGTTGAATCTTGTGGAGCGAACTACTTCTGCCATTTTCAAGATATGGAATTGAAGCTTTGCATACATGATCAACATGAAGAGTGAATGTGCGTGACACAATTTTGATGTGGCTCGCTCAATTCCATGTTATTGCCCTTGCACTTGGTCAAAATTGCTATATTCAGCATATGCAATCTTGTGGAGCATTCTACAGTTTTCAAGATATTGAATTAAAACTGTATACATGATCAACATGAAGTGTAGATGTTTGTGACACAATTTTTATTTGGCATACTCAATTCCATGCAGCGTTATTGCCCTTGCACTAAGTCAACATTGCTATATTCAGGATATGCAATCTTGTGGAGCGAACTTCTTATACAGTTTTCAAGATATTGAATTGAAACTTTGTGTACATGATCAACATGAAGTGTAGATGTTGTGACACAATTTGGTGTGGCTCGCTCAATTCCATGCAGAGTTGTTGCCCTTGCACTTCGTCAAAATTGCTGTATTCAGCATATGCAATCTTGTGGAGCGAACTTCTTCTACAGTTTTCAAGATATTTAATTGAAACTTTGTATACCTGATAAAAATGAAGTGAAGATGTGCGTGACACAATTTTGGTATGGCTCAGTCAATTCTATGCAGAGTTATTGCTCCTGAACTTCGTCAAAATTCAATTGTTATTGTTCCTGAACTTAGTCTAAATTGCTATTCAGCATATGCAATACTGTGGAGCGAACTACTTCAACAGTTATTAAGATTTTGAATTGAAACTTTGTGTACATGATCATCATGAAGTGTAGATGTGCATGACACAGTTTTGCTGCGGCTCAGTCAGTTCCATGCAGAGCTATTGCCCTTGCACGTAGTACAGTTTGGAAGATACTGAATTATAACTGTGTGTACATGATAAACATGAAGTGTACATGTATGTGACACAATTTTGGTGTGGCTCAGTCAGTGCCATGCAGAGTTATTGCCCTTGATCTTACTAAAATATTGTTTGCGGGGGTATTTATCACCTTCAGCGATAGTTCTAGTTATGAACAACTGTACACAGAAGATTGGATATGTTGAGATATGACATCAGTAATACACCATTGACACTTAATCAGTTGCGGAGATATGACATCAGTAATACACCATTGACACTTAATCAGTTGCGGAGATATGACATCAGTAATACACCATTGACACTTAATCAGTTGCAGAGATATGACATCAGTAATACACCATTGACACTTAATCAGTTGCGGAGATATGACATCAGTAATACACCACTGACACTTAATCAGTTGCGGAGATATGACATCAGTAATACACCATTGACACTTAATCAGTTGCAGAGATATGACATCAGTAATACACCATTGACACTTAATCAGTTGCGGAGAGCTTCAACAAGGGAATAAATCATTATTAAAATGTTATAAATAATATCTATATTTAAAGAAAAAGAAATAAGCGCACTGATCAGACTTTGTAATAGAAATTATCCATCTTACTGTAGATTAAAACATTACGTAAACTTAAGGTAAGTTTGAACACTAGGTCAGGTATAAGTTTGTACTGATTATATTTGGGGTTAGTTTGAACACTGGGTCAGGTATAAGTTTGTATTGATTATATTTGGGGTTAGTTTGAAGACTGGGTTAGGTATAAAACAATTTTACTGATTATACATGGGGTAAGTTTGAACACTGGTTTAATTATAAAACATTTTTACTGATTATACATGGGGTAAGTTTGAACACTGGTTTAAGTATAAAGGGTTTTAACTGATTATACATGGGGTAATTTTGAACACTGGTTTAAGTATAAAATGTTTTAACTGATTATACATGGGGTAATTTTGAACACTGGTTTAAGTATAAAATGTTTTAACTGATTATACATGGGGTAATTTTGAACACTGGTTTAAGTATAAAATGTTTTAACTGATTATACATGGGGTAATTTTGAACACTGGTTTAAGTATAAAATGTTTTAACTGATTATACATGGGGTAATTTTGAACACTGGTTTAAGTATAAAATGTTTTAACTGATTATAGATGGGGTAATTTTGAACACTGGTTTAAGTATAAAATGTTTTAACTGATTATACATGGGGTAATTTGAACACTTGTTTAAGTATAAAACATTTTAACTGATTATACATGGGGTAATTTTGAACACTGGTTTAAGTATAAAATGTTTTAACTGATTATACATGGGGTAATTTTGAACACTGGTTTAAGTATAAAATGTTTTAACTGATTATACATGGGGTAATTTTGAACACTGGTTTAAGTATAAAATGTTTTAACTGATTATACATGGGGTAATTTTGAACACTGGTTTAAGTATAAAATGTTTTAACTGATTATACATGGGGTAATTTTGATCACTGGTTTAAGTATAAAATGTTTTAACTGATTATACATGGGGTAATTTTGAACACTGGTTTAAGTATAAAATATTTTAACTGATTATACTTGCGGTAAGTTTGAACACTGGTTTAAGATTAACATGTTATAGAGTATCTTACCTAGGGAAAGTTTGGTATAAAAGGTGTTTAACTGATATATTTGTTTCTTTTTTAGGATGCAATGGTAAATTATATATGTATTATGTATACTTTCTTATAGGATTTTTATGACACATCACTGTTACACTTTTGTTTGAATTTACACGAGTTTCAGAACCTGTTGTGAATAAAATCACCTGACTTGAAATTTTAAAATTTTACATTTTTAGCTCTACTGATCAGAGATCAGCAGAGCTTATGCCGTGGTGCGGCGTCCGTCGTCCGTCCGTCCGTCTGTCCGTCCGTCTGTCTGTCCGTAAACTTTTATTTGTAGCGACTTCACAGCTGAAACTACTGGATGGATATTCATGAAACTTTACAGAAATGTTGCCCATAAAGTCTAGTTGATCCTAGCAAAAATTCATGTTGATGTGAAATCCAAGATGGCCGCCAAAGCTAAAAATAGAGTTTTAAAATACAAGTTTGTAGCGACTTCATCTTGAAAACTATAAGTGATATTGATATGGGACTTTTTCTAAAATGATCAGCATGACATGATGTTGATCCTAGTCAAAAATCGTTTTGATTCAACGTTAAACATGGCTGCCAGCGGCCATCTTTGTTTACATAGAGTTATATAGTAAAAACTTGTAGCGACTACTTCTCTGAAACTACTTGGCGGATTGTCATGAAACTTTACAGGAATGTTGCTCTTGATGTCTACTTGATCCTAGAAACATTTCAGGTCGGCCGGAAATTCAAGATGGCCGTCACAGCTAAAAATAGATTTTTAAAAAATAAGTTTGTAGCGACTACTTCTTGAAAACTATAAGTGATATTGATATGGGACTTTTTCTAAAATGATCAGCATTACATGATGTTGATCCTAGTCAAAAATCGTTTTGATTCAACGTTAAACATGGCTGCCAGCGGCCATCTTTGTTTACATAGAGTTATATAGTAAAAACTTGTAGCGACTACTCCTCTGAAACTACTTGGCGGATTGTCATGAAACTTTACAGGAATGTTGCTCTTGATGTCTAATTGATCCTATCAAAATTTCAGGTCGGCCGGAAATTCAAGATGGCCGTCACAGCTAAAAATAGATTTTTAAAAAATAAGTTTGTAGCCACTACTTCTTGAAAACTATAAGTGATATTGATATTGGGACTTTTTCTAAAATGATCAGCATGACATGATGTAGATCCTTGTGGAAAATTATTTTGATTCGACGTTAAACATGGCTGCCAGTGGCCATCTTTGGTTACATAGAGTTATATAGTAAAAACTTGTAGCGACTACTCCTCTGAAACTACTTGACGGATGTTCATGAAACTTCACAGGAATGTTGCTCTTGATGTCTAGTTGATACTAGAAAAATTTCAGGTCGGCCGGAAAATCAAGATGGCCGCCACAGCTAAAAATAGATTTAAAATAAATAAGTTTGTAGCGACTACTTCTCAAAACAATAAGAGATATTGATATGGGACTTTTTCTAAAATGATCAGTATGACATGATGTTGGTCCTTGTCGAAAATCGTTTTGATTTGACCTTAAACATGGCTGCTTTGTTTACATAGAGTTATATAATGAAAACTTGTAGCAACTACTTCTTTGAAACTACCTGATGGATTTTCATGAAACTTCACAGGAATGTTGCTCTTAATGTCTTATTGATCTTAGCAAAATTTCAGGTCGGCCGGAAATTCAAGATGGCCGCCACGGTTAAAAATAGATTTTCAAAAAACAAGTCTGTAGCGACTACTTCCTGAAATCAAAATCAATCAGTAGAGCTTCAAGGTCATTGACCTCTTGTTAAAATTATGTTTAGGTCAAGTCAATTTGATATGTAGATTTCCATTGCTCCCTGCCAGACTCTGGAACTAAATTTACTATACCCGGTAATTAAGGAATTTGTATAGGAATTAGATGTTGTACCTGTATATCTAAACAAATCTGGTTATAATCTACATAACCTTGTCATTGCTGGAGAAGCCAGTTAATTGTTGAAAGGGAATTCATTTTGTCTATAGTAGACTGCTACAATGTATGTTCTTCAGAACCAGGCTAATGTTGTCTCGTTTTAAAAGTAACCGATAGTCCGCCATTTTAAAAGAAAAGGTGTAAATTAATCAATTTCATAGCATCTGTTACACACGGAAATGTTGTGAAACTTACCCACATACCTGGTAACTTACATTCCACACCCACTGGTTACAGGTGTTTTGTTGTTCTGACACTTAATACAGCACACTATTGGTCGGTACGTCTTAAAACAGCACACTATTGGTTGGTAGATCTTGAAACAGCATCATGAATTCTTAGCTTATAGATATTATTGTTAGAGTTTTATATGCTGCTTGCATGATTATGTTCATTCTTGTAAAAGTATCGTATTATAAAATTGTCGCATTTTCAACCACACAAGTTTGGGTTGATAATTAACTACATTCTGTATGATATTATTTTAATCTTTATGTCATTATCTTGTTTCTTATCTTAAAAATCATGCCACTGAAGTCAAATATTTTGTTTAAACAGTTTTATTTATGTTTGATACTTATGTCAGACAAAATATTAAAATAAAACATACTTTTTTTTACTATTTTCACTTGACATTTTGGCACATACATTGATATATTAACTAGTTTTTTTCAAGAAAACCTAAAATAATAACATTGTGTGCATGCCAGTACATGTAGTGCTAATGTTTTTCTCCAGATCCTAGATGCAGAGACAGAGGCGGCTATGTTGGAGCAGACTCTCCAGGATCAGGAGGAGGGTTACGAGAAAGAGATAGATAAACTCAAGGAGCACATGGAGATGCAGAGGGTAATCAGCTCAGTTTACAATCATCTTTCTGTCCATTTCTCTGTTTGACTAGTTGTTTGACTGACTGGTTGTTCAACCTACTGGTTGTTGGACTGACTGGTTGTTCAACCTCCTGGTTGTTTGACTGACTGGTTGTTCAACTGACTGGTTGTTTGACTAGTTGTTTGACTGAATGGCTGTTTATGCTACTGGTTGTTTGACTGGTTGTTCAACTGACTGGCTGTTTATCCTACTGGTTGTGTTTGACTGGTTGTTCAACTGACTGGCTGTTTATCCTACTGGTTGTTTGACTAGTTGTTTAACTGACTGGTTATTGGACTGACTGGTTGTTCAACCTCCTGGTTGTTTGACTGACTGGTTGTTCAACTGACTGGCTGCTATTTGAATGACTCTTTGTTCTACCACCTGTTTGTCTGGCCATCCAGATTCCCATTAACTGAAATGACAGTAGATCTCATCATAACATTTTTAACATTCAGTCCGTCAGAAACATTGGTCAAAATCAAATATATTTTTTTAAATTGTTTACATGTTAATAGATTGTTGTCATTTGTCTCCCTTATCTCCTGATTTTATAATACAACCCGTCTGTTTGATCCTAGGAGCGGCAGGAGGCCCGTATGCAGGTGATTGCCACAGACCTTGACCAGGCCCAGCAGGTGGCCGACTTCCTCCAGCGGCTGTTGGACGACAGAGAGCAGCAGTTACACGGAGAACTACAACAGACCGATATCAACAACCAGATGATCAGTATGTTTGAACTTTCAGAGTTATAAATAATAGTGTATTCATTCTTATTCCTGCCCTCAACCCCCATTTTCTTTTCTTTTTTCTTCTTACTAAATGCCTCTTGTTTGGAGGCATTTAAAAAGAATTATAAGGGGGCTCCACATTTAAACATGTTCCAAAGTTCTAAAACTATCCCTAATTAAAACTTTCTCTAAAGTTTTAAAATGTTCATATATATTTTAATGCTGTGTTTTGTTTAGAAATAAAACAGTCTGATAATTGTTAAAAGTATTTTAATATTGGGTGGCAGTTTATTCTGAGACGAATATGGTATTTTTAGCTCTACTGATCAGAGATCAGCAGAGCTTATGCCGTGGTGCGGCGTCCGTCGTCCGTCTGTCCGTCTGTCCGTAAACTTTTATTTGTAGCGACAACTCCTCTGAAACTACTGGATGGATATTCATGAAACTTTACAGAAATGTTGCCCATAAAGTCTAGTTGATCCTAGCAAAAATTCATGTTGATGTGAAATCCAAGATGGCCGCCAAAGCTAAAAATAGAGTTTTAAAATACAAGTTTGTAGCGACTACTTCTTGAAAACTATAAGTGATATTGATATGGGACTTTTTCTAAAATGATCAGCATGACATGATGTTGATCCTTGTCAAAAATCGTTTTGATTTAACGTTAAACATGGCTGCCAGCGGCCATCTTTGTTTACATAGAGTTATATAGTAAAAACTTGTAGCGACTACTCCTCTGAAACTACTTGGCGGATTGTCATGAAACTTTACAGGAATGTTGCTCTTGATGTCTAATTGATCCTAGAAAAATTTCAGGTCGGCCGGAAATTCAAGATGGCCGTCACGGCTAAAAATAGATTTTTAAAAAACAAATTTGTAGCGCCTACTTGTTGAAAACTATAAGTGATATTGATATGGGACTTTTTCTAAAATGATCAGCATGACATAGTGTTGATCCTTGTGGAAAATTATTTTGATTCAACGTTAAACATGGCTGCCAGTGGCCATCTTTGGTTACATAGATTTATATAGTAAAAACTTGTAGCGACTACTCCTCTGAAACTACTTGACGGATGTGCATGAAACTTCACAGGAATGTTGCTCTTGATGTCTAGTTGATCCTAGAAAAATTTCAGGTCGGCCGGAAATTCAAGATGGCCGCCACAGCTAAAAATAGATTTAAAATAAATAAGTTTGTAGCGACTACTTCTTCAAAACAATAAGAGATATTGATATGGGACTTTTTCTAAAATGATAAGTATGACATGATGTTTGTCCTTGTCGAAAATCGTTTTGATTTGACGTTAAACATGGCTGCCAGCGGCCATCTTTGTTTACATAGAGTTATATAATGAAAACTTGTAGCGACTACTCCTCTAAAACTACTTGACGGATTTTCATGAAACTTCACAGGAATGTTGCTCTTAATGTCTAATTGATCCTAGCAAAATTTCAGGTCGGCCGGAAATTCAAGATGGCCGCCATGGTTAAAAATAGATTTTCAGAAAACAAGTCTGTAGCGACTACTACCTGAAATCAAAATCAATCAGTAGAGCTTCAAGGTCATTGACCTCTTGTTAATTTGTTAAATGTTGTCTGAATCTGTTACGAAACATCATCAGTGCAGTTCTCTTCGAAAGGTTAAACGTTGAAAATAGTTTTCATTACAATTTATCCTAGATTCGGTTGATTTGACACTGTCTGACAACTAAATCTGCATTAAATCATTAATGACAACTTCCTGTCTGTATTCCTAGCTACCCAGGAGGATGAGCTGTCCAAGCTGTATGACATCCTGGAGACACAGAGAGAAGAACTGAACAGACTCAACACCATGCTGGACGGCATCTCTTCCCAGGGGGGAACTCTAGGTAAACAATGTACATATATATAAACAACACCATGCTGGACAGCATCTCTTCCCAGTGGGGTACTCTAGTTATACAATGTACATATATATAAACAACACCATGCTGGATGGCATCTCTACCCAGTGGGGTACTCTAGGTATACAATGTACAAATATATAAACACCACAAGGCTGGATGGCATCTCTACCCAGGGGGGTACTCTAGGTATACAATGTACATATATATAAACAACACCAGGCTGGATGGCATCTCTACCCAGTGGGGTACTCTAGGTATACAATGTACAAATATATAAACAACACCATGCTGGATGGCATCTCTACCCAGTTGGGTACTCTAGGTATACAATGTACAAATATATAAACAACACCATGCTGGATGGCATCTCTACCCAGTGGGGTACTCTAGGTATACAATGTACAAATATATAAACAATACCATGCTGGACGGCATCTCTTCCCAGCGGGGTACTCTAGGTATACAATGTACAAATATATAAACAACACCATGCTGGATGGCATCTCTACCCAGTGGGGTACTCTAGGTATACAATGTACAAATATATAAACAACACCATGCTGGATGGCATCTCTACCCAGTGGGGTACTCTAGGTATACAATGTACAAATATATAAACAACACCATGCTGGATGGCATCTCTACCCAGTGGGGTACTCTAGGTATACAATGTACAAATATATAAACACCATGCTGGATGGCATCTCTACCCAGTGGGGTACTCTAGGTATACAATGTACAAATATATAAACAACACCATGCTGGATGGCATCTCTGCCCAGGTGGGTACTCCATGTATACAATGTACATATATATAAACAACACCATCCTGGACAGCATCTCTGCCCAGGGGGGTACTCTAGTTATACAATGTACATATATATAAACAACACCATGCTGGATGGCATCTCTGCCCAGGTGGGTACTCTAGTCATACAATGTACATATATATAAACAACACCATGCTGGATGGCATCTCTACCCAGTGGGGTACTCTAGTTATACAATGTACATATATATAAACAAAACCATGCTGGATGGCATCTCTACCCAGTGGGGTACTCTAGGTTTACAATGTACATATATATAAACAACACCATGCTGGATGGCATCTCTACCCAGTGGGGTACTCTAAGTATACAATGTACAAATATATAAACAACACCATACTGGACAGCATCTCTGCCCAGGTGGGTACTCTTGTTATACAATGTACAAATATATAAACAACACCATACTGGACAGCATCTCTGCCCAGGTGGGTACTCTAGTTAAACAATGTACATATATATAAACAACACCATGCTGGATGGCATCTCTACCCAGTGGGTTACTCTAGTTATACAATGTACAAATATATAAACAACACCATGCTGGATGGCATCTCTATCCAGGTGGGTACTCTAGGTATACAATGTACATATAGATAAACAACACCTTACTGGACAGCATCTCTGCCCAGGTGGGTACGGTAGTTATACAATGTACATATATATAAACAACACCATGCTGGATGGCATCTCTACCCAGTGGGTTACTCTAGTTATACAATGTACAAATATATAAACAACACCATGCTGGATGGCATCTCTACCCAGGT
Source organism: Cyrtodaria siliqua (assembly GCA_037043455.1). Taxonomy (NCBI): domain Eukaryota; kingdom Metazoa; phylum Mollusca; class Bivalvia; order Adapedonta; family Hiatellidae; genus Cyrtodaria; species Cyrtodaria siliqua. The sequence continues at coordinate 66,904 of JAWPHD010009223.1, forward strand.
GGGTACTCTAGGTATACAATGTACATATAGATAAACAACACCTTACTGGACAGCATCTCTGCCCAGGTGGGTACTCTAGTTATACAATGTACATATATATAAACAACCAAGCTGAACGGCATCTCTGCCCATAGGGGTACTCTAGGTATACAATGTACAAATAGATAAACAACACCATGCTGGACGGCATCTCTTCCCAGGGGGTTACTCTAGGTATACAATGTACATATATATAAACAACACCCAGGGGGGCACTCTAGGTTTACAATGTACATACATATAAACAACACCATGCTGGATGGCATCTCTTCCCAGGGAGGTACTCTAGGTATACAATGTACAAATATATAAACAACACCATGCTGGACGGCATCTCTTCCCAGGGAGGTACTCTAGGTATTCATTGTACATATATAATTTATCTCACTTTTGGCATGTCTGAAGCAATGTTCCCATCTCATTAACTCAGTTATGCATGGCATTTAAGACAAAATAGGTCAAATATGTTAATTTGGATACATTCCATAAGTGTGTTTAGGAATCAATCGCATTTTTTGGGGTATGATCAATTTTCGAGTTTTATGGAATTTGCCATTTACTACTGGCATTTAAAAACTCATAAATGCCAAATAAAAAATGCATAAATGCAAAAAAAAACACGCATAAATGCAAAAAAGAATCCCGCATAAATGCCAAATAAAAAATGCATAAATGCAAAATAAACACGCATAAATGCCAAAAAATGAAGAAAAAAAAAGATACATTTCCATTATTTTCTTATATTTACATTATTTCCACTTCACTATCAGACAATGAAAGAGCCATTTTCTAATGAGAAACACATTGAAAAATCAGGTGCTTTTTTTATCAGACAGAATGTATCAAATGGATGTAAATATTCTATATTGAAAATCCCTTCAGTTTGTAAATCGACAATAAGTAACTGTCAGTGTTGTATATCTTACTTTGATGCAACCATGGTTACAGGTACGCCCGGTGCGGATGATGAGTTGTGGCGTATACGACAGGAAGTGAACAATCTCAAGGAGACACTGGCCATGCAGTCAGCATACGTACAGACCATGGCTCCCCCATCTACCTCAGCAGGTGTACAGGCCAGTACAGGAACAGGACCACAGTATTATCTCACGGTGAGTATCATATGGAGGTGTAATGGTTTACCTTTAACCTGGTACATTGCAGTTCGGACAAACAAATATTGTATTGCAGTTCAGGTTGGTTTATATAGCATTGTTCTTCATTACTTGTACGATTTTCACTGAATTCAACCAGCATCGTATGCATCTAACATCACGTGCATTATTTTGTGTAGCTTTGACCTACTTTGGACGAAATATAGATCACATCCTGCATATCGCTACAACATGCATATCTTTCTTCGTTCTTGTAGGATTTTCACTCCACCATTTCTTATATGCATTTAACAGGTAACATTATTCACAAATTTTTGAAACTGTGAAATATTGTTATCCGGACTCTAAATGTGATAGTTATTATCCAATCTTTTCCAAACTTGGTCAAATTATATATGGGCACAATGTCTCGTCCAAATTCGATTATTGGCCCGATCACCCTCAGTAATTTTAGATTATGCCCCTTGAAATAGTAAAATTTCACAAAATTAATGTTGTCCAGACTCGAACTTGGGTAATTAGTATCCAATCTTTTCCAAACTTTGTCAAATTGTATATGGATACAATTTCTCCACCAAGTTTGATAATAGACCCAATCAGCTCAGTAATTCCTGAGTTATGCCCCTTGGAATAGTAAAATTTCATGAAATAATGTTGTCCGGACTCTAACTTTGGTGGTTATCCAATCTTTTGATTATCGGCCCAATCACCTCACTAATTTTATAGTTATGCCTCTTGGAAAAATAAAAATTCACATAATTAATGTTGTCTGAAAGACAATTTCAAGTCAAATAATTATAAAGCTTGTCCACCTAACTCCTCCTACATTTTTCATCCGATTGTATTTTAGGTGTGTACCTTCATTTGGGGAGCATCCATCAGTTGCACCGATTTCTTGTTTTCAGTTATATCAAACCATTCATGATGATACATACAAGTCCTTTAAGTCAGTTTTAAAGGCACAGTTCAAAAATACTACTACTTGAAACTAGAACTACAAATTAATAATACATTTATTTGAAATATTAAAGTTGAAAGCCATATTGCAATATGGCTGTGTTGAGTTTATGAGTCTTCTGTTTAAGGTTAGAGAAGGGTCCTGGTGGGTAGGCAAGTAATGAGGGAGCAATTCTCAATGATAAACCTCGGGAGGTGTATTGTGAGGAGGATTTGTATGCAATGAACATTGATAAGCCGGTGAGGTAGAAGGGAGAAAGAAATTCCCACAGGTCAGCGGATAGAAGAGGGTATTAGGGGTGTTCATACCAGTCATATCCAATGTATGTCTACCAATTAGAGATTACCAGATGATAGTAAAAAGTTGTCATGTTTTGTTTTGTGTTCAGCTAGTCTATACGAAAGTGATGACATGTCTGCTATCATTTCAGGATCACGGCCAGGCTGCAGGGCCAGTATACAGACCAATGTTGTCTCAGTACCGGGAACAACCCATGTCCATGGTACCCCCAATCCCTGGCATGGCTTCTATGGTGAGTACATGTGTTGTATACAGACCTGTGTTGTCTCAGTACCGGGAACAACCCATGTCCATGGTACCCCCAATCCCTGGCATGGCTTCTATGGTGAGTACATGTGTTGTATACAGACCTGTGTTGTCTCAGTACCGGGAACAACCCATGTCCATGGTACCCCCAATCCCTGGCATGGCTTCTATGGTGAGTACATATGTTGTATACAGACCTGTGTTGTCTCAGTACCGGGAACAACCCATGTCCATGGTACCCACAGTCCCTGGCATGGCTTCTATGGTGAGTACATGTGATAGGTAGTCAGAGCTGATTATTCTGTAAATAAGCCTGGAAACATTGGTAGTATGACTTAAAATTTCTGTCTGTCCTCATACTCTTTATTCACTACTGATTTTGCCACACATAAGGATCACATTCTTATATGATTCTCAAATGACACCTATATAATTATTATAATACCTTAAAAGGAGCAGTGTACTTGATTCTTATATAAAAAAACACTTTTTTTATAAGAACATGTAAATATCTCATGAGAATCACATACAAGTTGACATATTTTAATCACATACAAGTTGACAATAAAATATGTCTATGATTCGAAAATGTGTGGGTTTTAAAAAAAATGAAACTTTTATAAATGTTTTACTCCTACGCAAATCATATGAAACTCCTATTATGTAAATAAAATTATATGAAACTCCTATTATGTAAATAAAATCATATGAAACTCCTATTATGTAAATAAAATCATATGAAACTCCTATTATGTAAATAAAATCATATGAAACTCCTATTATGTAAATAAAATCATATGAAACTCCTATTATGTAAATAAAATCATATGAAATGTTTTATATGGTAATAAATGTGGCTTCTTTTATATAAGAATCAATCTGAGAATCATATGATTATCATAAGAGAATACATGCATATGTATTATATATGGCAGCTTGTGGGCATCTGTTGATGAGACATATAATGTTATTATAATCCTTTCATATTTATTGCAGGGTACAAGTTATGCGCCACCTGGAGGATTTGCCCCACGTGGTTTCGGAGTTGGTGTTGGAGTTGGTGGCGGTGTTACCAGTGGTTTTGGCAGTGGTGGCAGCCCAGCGGGGGCAGGATCTCCAGAGATGATGCCCACGGAAGGCGGCACAGATCAAAGGGACGTGAAAACACCCCCTGGTGGTCTTCCGTCTGCTGGGAGGTCACGACCCAGTCAATCACCAATCAGGAGACACGCAGACAGAGGTGAGTACTTCCACCGTGTGTGTTTGATTTTTCGCTAATAAAATTTGTTGTGGAATCTTATTTTAAATAGCAATTTGCAAATTAATTTTGTTCATTCCATCATCGTTTGAAGTAATGTTGAGGAGTGATTTTAATTAAGGATTCTGTTTTGGTTACTTTTCTGTTGTGACAAACGCACATTTTCTTAAGGAAAGTAATTTGGCACTAATCCACTATCAGTATAGGATAATTCCACAAAGTAGTTTACACGGTTATGGCATTTTAAGCACCAACATGTTATACATCAATCTGAGGTTCCCGTTACTTGTAATCCAATTGAAATTGGAATCAAAAGTGTCAGGATATTCTTTTGCAAGAATAGTTTCAGAAAAAACTTACATGTATCATTGGTGCCTTGTTACACCTGTGCTACCTAGTAATAATGGAAATCATGATTTACAGATGGATATGGAATACACGACACATAATCTAAAACATCAGGATAGTTACGTGTAATGACCACATCTGTTTTTCTAGTAAACTAAACACTTTGAATACCCCATGTTTACATTGCTAACACATGTTAGTTAAAGATAAAAAGGTAATACTTAAGTTTGTATCAAAGCATCAAGGCAAAGTCAGTGGTATTACATGTAAAGGGACGTCATTCTTAATGGAGTTTGGCGTATATACAAATTTAATTTCATTGAGCTTCCTAATAGAGTTTGACCTATATTTGTTTTGCCTTCTATTGACCAGCATGCACTGCATTTTGATGTTTGAGGTGTGGTTTTGGTAACACAATCTTTCCAACATTTAGGTGCAGATGCTGAAGGCGATGGACTGTCCGAGCGTAGTAGTAGGAGAGGTCAAGATAGTCGGGGAAGGAGAAGAGAGAGGGGCCGTGACAGGGATCGCAACAGGGGCAGGGAGAACCGGGGTGGTGAGGGAGATAATAGGGACACAGACAGAAAAACTGCCTTTGAACCAGTCCTCCGACCACAGCCTCACAGACCACAAATGTCTAGTGGACCAGTCAATGTATACTCCACACCAGATGGCATTGTTCATCAGACGGGAGCAGGGCTCCATCCTGGTGGACAGATGACGGGCCCAGGGATGATGGTTGGGCCAGGTGGGCAGATGACAGGGCCAGGGATGATGGTTGGGCCAGGTGGACAGATGACGGGGCCAGGGATGATGGTTGGGCCAGGTGGACAGATGGCAGGGTCAGGAATGATGGTTGGGCCAGGTGGACAGAGTGAGCCTTTCCAAGGTTCAGTTTCTCCGCAGGGGACATGGGGTGGGGTCGGAGCACCTTCAAACATGTCCCCAATTAGAGGTCATTCTGGTGCTCCTATAGTGGTGCCGCAGCCAGGAAGTATACTGAAGCACCCAGGTATTGCCCCAAATTCGGGGCCCTCAGGTACAGCTCCACAGGGTTACATGCTACCCCCGGGTTACACCATACCACCGCCACCTGGTGCTAGTGCTGGTATACCAACACAGGGTATGGGTGCACGTGGATATGTTGGCGGAACCACCCAGACGCCAGTATATGGTTCCTCACAGACTCCCGGACAATCTGGGCCTGGATACTCACATACGCCAGGCCATGCAGGAAACCAGACGTCTGGATTTGCTTCTCTACCAACACACCCTCTTGGTCCTTCTGTTGCCCTGGGAAACACACCAGGGACACAGGGTTCATCTGCCTTTACAGCACCTGCACAGGCTTTAGCCTACAACTCTGGACGAGTCTTCCTACCAGCCTACCCCACGTCCCCCACTAGACCAGCAGCTAGAGTTTACTACAAGGGGCACGGAGGTGGCGGAGGAGGTGGCGGACCCCCACCCCCACCTGGTGGGTATGACAACAGATATCAGTCGCCGGAGCGCAGTGTCAAGTTTCTTCCTATGGAACCCCTAGCTCAGGGTACACCGATAACCGGACACACTATGCCGCGATCTGCTGCAAACGTCTCCATACCTAGCCCAATACGTGAGTAAAAACTGTCTCCTTTTGTTCGGCTTTTCTGTATCTCAAACCTCCCTGCTTTCACTGTATCTCAAACTCTCTCTGTCTCTCCATACATTTCTTACACTGTCTATTCAACTTCATTCAGCTTTTTTCCGTCTCTTTTGACTTGCTGTTATGTGTGTCCAGGCTGTGTCTATGGATGAAGCTTCAGTTAACCCAACAGAATAATCTGCGTCATTTTATCCACATTTCTAGATCTGTGATTACCTGTTTATCAGAATGTTTTTTCATTTCATTTTATTTGATTTTCTGTCTGTGTTTTATTCTGACTTTTACTAGCTTAATGCATTTTTTTTTTATCGAAAAGAGGTACAAGAAAACAGGTATCACATTCAAATTGCATAGCATTTGTAAATCATGTGTGTTGGTTGCACAGGTTTGGGTTGGTAGCATTAAATGTCTTGGAGTGTTGTTATGCCAAAGGTTTTGTTTTTGTATAACCTGTTGGCATTAATATTGAGATATGTTTTATCTAGTAGTTTCAGAAGTAATGCATTTTTTAAGGTAGGTTCAAAGAGATTTTATACATTTATGTGGTGGCATGCCCGACAGGAAACTCTTCTACTTCATTTCATCTCCCTCTAACTTCGCTGTTCCAATATATCACTTTACGTGTGGTAACGGGACATAAAACACCATTGTTCAAGTCTAGAAAATAGAGCATATGCAGGAGTATACAAGGGCAATAACTAGAGAAAATATGGTGTACGTGTTAGTGCAAGTTTGCATGGACATTATTTAGAGTAGGTACAGTACACAATCTGTGAAATATTCATTGTGTAGACCACTTGATTTAATGACCACAAAGGCATTATTTGAAAGTGCAGAAAGAGCCTGAAGTATTAAAACTGTAATACTCCACTGTGACCTTTACTCCACTGTGACCTTTACCAAAGTTAAATGAAGGAACACATATAATAGACTATGAATAAATGCAATTAACTGTAAACAAATAAAATAGACAATGAATAAATGCAACAAACTGTAAACAAATACAATATACTATGAATAAATGCAATAAACTGTAAGCAAATACAATACACTATGAATAAATGCAATAAACTGTAAACAAATACAATAGACAATGAATAAATACAAAAGACTATGAATAAACACAATGGACTATGAATAAATACAATAAACTATGAATAAATATAAGACTATGAATACATGTAATAGACTATGAATAAATATAATAGACTATGAATAAAAAAAATATACTATGAATAAATACAATGGACTATAAATAAATACAATAGACTTTAAAAAGTGCTCTGAACTATGAATAAATGTAATAGACTATGAACAAATATAATAGACTATGAATAAATACAATAAACTATGAATAAATACAATAGACTATAAATACAATAGAATATGAATAAATACAATTGAATATGACTATGAATAAATACAATAGACTTTAAAAGTGCTCTGGACTATGAATAAATATAATAGACTATGAATAAATACAGTAGACTATGAATAAGTGCAACAGACTGAATAAATGCAATAGACTATAAGTACATACAATAGACTATGAATAAATGCAATAGACTATGAATAAATGCAATATAATTTGCATTAACATAATAGACTATGAATAAATGCAATAGACTATGAATAAATGCAATAGACTATGAATAAATGCAATAGACTGTGAATAAATAAAATAGACGGTGAATAAATGCAATAGACTATGAATAAATGCAATAGACTGTGAATAAATACAATAGACTATGAATAAATGCAATAGACTATGAATAAATGCAATAGACTGTGAATAAATGCAATAGACTATGAATAAATGCAATAGACTATGAATAAATGCAATAGGCTGTGAATAAATACAATAGACTATGAATAAATGCAATATACTGAATAAATGCAATAGAATTTGCATTAACATAATAGACTATGAATAAATACAATAGACTATGAATAACTATAATAGACTATGAATAAATACAATAGACTGAATAAATATAAATAGACCATGAATAAATAATATATACTACAAATGAATAGAAGACTATGAATAAATACAATTGACTTTGCATTAACATAATAAACTATGAATAAATATAACAGACTATAATCCAGTTAGCGGATACAGCATGTTCAGGAGTTAAATAATTGTCGTCTGCTGTATAGTTGTGGTGTAACAGAACATTTTACAACAAATAATTTAGACATATAAAGGTGTCGGCTGTCTTCTATTTCTCTATGTGGATGGCTCCTTTGTGCTCTTCCCTATCAAAACATTCCACTTTATAGCATTCATTTATTAACTCTGCTTTAAGAAGGTTTATAATGATATACTTAGAACGTGACAGGTTATGATCAGGTTGTTAAGTACTGCCATTCAATAATCACCATTCAATAATCACAGTATAATTTATACAATTTGACACCTATTATCTTTCTACAAGATCTGCAGGCAAAATGGACTATTTTATCAAAAGGCGTTGTATATATTGAATTAAAGTCAAGCTGTATATAATATCTGCTGTATGAATATTGAATTGAAGTCGTCAGAGCTGTATTATCTGCTTTGAGAAAGCAATATTTAAGTTAAATGATTTGTCTGTTGCACTGCAAATGGGTTATCTTTTTATAATAAAACAGCTTAAATGTGGAGTCATTTGATTAATGCAATATTTCAAGTTAAAAAAAGAAAAGATCCTTTCTAGAAACTGCCGCCAACAAATAATAATTGATAAAAAAAATCAATAAAAAAAAGTAAGTGGAGCTTCTTATATTGATGGGTAAAACATATGTGTCAACATTGTAATAGACATAAAATCACTAATTATGCACTGAATTTCTGTCATGTGTACCGGTAATAATAATTGTCTCTGTTTTTAACCTGAAATGGTCCAGAGGAATGTTAGGTTAGATAGTTAATATGCTCCGTTAGGTGGAACTGCATGATCAAATATTTTGATATTTGTAATTGATGTTTAATGTAAACTTGACCCTGTTTTATGTGTTATAATTAATCTCATAACTGCTTTACAACCCTGCCAATACTTGACCAAATTTGTCGTTCCTTAATACGTCCAGACTTGTAGAAGTCATGTGACCAATAAAGCGGGTTGATTTATATTGACGTTATTGAATTTTATCGTGTGTGTATACATTTATCTTTTCATGGGTTTCTGAATGTTAAGTCTCTGTGTTTGTAGTATAAACCGTTACCATTGAATGGTGGGGAAAACGGTGTTTAGAGAGATTTACTATGTGTTCTACAATTAGGTGTGGGCCAGTTTACCGAAGGAAAATATGTATTGAAGAAAGAGAGATTATGTTAGATAGGGAAGATTAATCTGTTATAGGTTTAACTGGACTGGGGATATTAATGGCTTTCTGTACAGGAGAAATTAAAATCATATTATTGGAATTGATGTGTAGTTCTTTTGCTTGGGGTGATAATTTAAGATTATAATTTAATTGTAGAGCATAATGATGATTAGGACATACATGTATAAAGTGCATAACTAATTGTCAGCAGTTAGTGTTAATTGTTAATGAATGAGTACTGTATTTGGACTATACAGTGATCAATGTGAAAGTGGATTATATATTTGTTTCTGTTTGGATATTACTAAATAGTGTATTATCTAGGATGTACTTACATACATGTATATTCAAGTTGAACTAAGGTAAGGTACATTGTTAAGGTCTGGATTTTGGAGGTGTGAAACATATGTTAATTTAAATGCTAATTTGACAATGAAAAGTATTCCAGAGTAACAACATGTGCTGTATGCAGACAGTGGAACACTGATTGGTTGCTATAAATACCTTTAATAACTGTAGCAGACGTAATGTCCTTCATATTAAAATAACACAAATTATAAATTTTGTGTGTCTCATCTCTTTATGGACTTATACATTATTTATGAATATAACAGTTATACTGATCCGGTTTCATGCTGCACTGTACAAGGAGGGTACTTCACCGTTGTAGTCAAAATTGTCTTTTCTTAAAATTAGATATTTTAGGGGGTTAAAATATAATTATATGACTGCAACTGTATGTTAAGAGAGATATAAAGGTTTCAAATTTCCAAGCAGATGTACATTTTGCTGCAGTTTTGAAAGGTTACTTTCACAAATTATGTAGTTGAAAAAAGACAAAAACAACATTGTCAACTGGTAAAGACATTTGCATTTGCATGTAAATTTGGGAATTAAAATAATAAAGTGGTATTTTTTACGTCACATATTTTACTGTATTCTCCTCCAGGTCCTGCTATAAGAGATCAGTCGCCCACCCGGGCTGCACCCGTCATCATGGCACAGACCGCAGGAGGTAACGATGACACCTACCTGTTCTGCAATGTTCCAGAACATCATGATCTTGTAAGTCACATGATCTGCATGTAGTCAGTTATCGAGAATTCCATGTTGTCACATGATCTGGAACTCTAAGTTGTCCCATGATCAAGAATTATATGTTGTTACACGATATAGTAATAAGTCACATGATCTAGTTGTAAGTCACGTGATTTAGTGCAAGTCACATGATCTGGTAGTGTTAGTAAGTCACATGATCTAGTTAAGTGTTATAACTTAGGGTAAGTCACATGATCTGGTTGTAAGTATTATAACTTAGGGTAAGTCACATGATATAATAATAATAAGTCACATGATCTACATGTAGTTGTAAGTATTATAACTTAGGGTAAGTCACATGATATAGTTATGTCACTTGATCTTAGTTGTGAGTTAAATGAGCTAGTGTAAGTCACATACTCTAGTATAAGTCACATGACATAGTAATAAGTCAAGTGATCTGGAGGAATCCTGCCCCCACACCCCTCCATGCGTGAAGCCCACTCCTCACCTTTTATGGTCACTTTTGTAACGTCACCTTTTATGATCTTTCTTTTTATCATCTTATGATAGAAATTTAAAATAAAATTTGTTGTACCAATGTTTCTTAAAGTCAAATACCAATATAAATGATCCATTGATCCAGAAATATTGCTTTATTACACGTATCAGTGTCATTAATTACCTTTTATCTGTGTTCCTTGCGCTTTTAATATTTGTAAAAGATTACCGTCATCAATATTTATGGCTTTAGGTTATACCCTTGTGGTGAAAACTCAGTATCGCATGAAAAATGTTAAATAAATTCTGTTGTATGATTATAAAGGATTTGTATAACATTTATAAGCAAAGTGGGGCTAAACTTTGTAACATAGCTCACTTTTAGGCATGTTGTCTGTATATTCTCACACTTTAAGGCATGTTGTCTGTATATTCTTACACATTTGTTGCATCGCATTTACGCCAAAATTGTTAAACATTTGCATTCGTATGTTTTTCTCATGATTTGTTTAATTTAACACTATGGGACTCGATTGCACTATTTCCTGGGATCATTCCTGGGTCTTAAAATTACTTCAGAAAATTATTGAAATGTCACACATTGTCTCGAAGAATCACAAAACAATGCAGTCATGTGTTGTTCTGTATACCGCGTTACGTTAGATAATTACGACCATTGGTTTTGTTACAATTACCCAACTTTGAGACTTGTTTCCCGAGTTCCATTTATTTTTGGCAAGCCATGCATGACCTAAAATACACATATACCAAGTTAACATGGTTGCATTATAATTACTGGGTATAATCGAACGCTTCCAGCATTATAATAGCATTATGATCAGGGATATGCCCTTTAAAAGTGTTGTGTTACAATGGCAAACATTTTGGAAATATTTCTGTAGATTTTGGTATCATTGCACATTTATCTCCGACTGGCATCTCATTCACACATTTCACACATTGTCGAATATTGGATACCATTGTCTCCTCAGGCTGTACTCCAATTGCCACCAATACTCGAGCAGGATTGCAATTACTGGTAGACTGATCATGTATGGGATGTTTGTGTATTAATAGTTCTTATCTGTGGAACTGGAATAACTCTATATTGTAACTGAACCTGTTTCTTTACATGATTTATTGATAATTTCTCAATAAGTGTGAATTAGAATACACCTCTCCCAATGTTAAGCACCCTGAACAAGATCAGACTTAATGATGTTCAATAAATCTCTTTAAGCTTTGAGTAAATCACCTTTGTGCAGTATAAGTGGACCTGCAAGTTATTGTAAGATATAGGCCTTTGCAGTACTTGGAGTGTAGAGAAACTCAAGGATTTTATTACATTTTTTATAGGTGAACTGGATATAGTCTATATTTATAATTACAAGTTATTTTACCTAAGTCTAATTTTTTTTTAACTTACTCTGAAAGAAATTACTTAAGTGTGACTTTGAGTCTTGTCGTTAATGAAAGGCTTGATGTTGTCCAAGTCTGTTGCCAAGAACGTTCAACAGTGTGCAAAATATCAGTTGATTCCATTTGCAAACTGTTAATCAGTTACTTGCATCACTATGATCAGTGTGCTCATTGTGAAAAAAACAACATGCATGCCATGATCTTGTAAGAGTTTCCTTATAACCTAACTGAGCGAAGAAATAATTTCTATAAATTCATGTTTTCAAAAATTGGTAAAAACTAAAAGGTAATTTGTTTTTCTAAAAGTTCATTTCTTGCTTTCTGTCATTATTTCCATATATATATATATAAAAAAAAATTATGAGGTTCAACATTGTCACATATCAGAGAGTAGAGATTATTGATAATTATACCAGAGATTTATGACTGTTTATGAGTGGTTTTTGTTACATCGCTCCTATTAAAGGAAAATCCCAAATGTTTAAACCACTACAAAAAGTTCTAGGAATTATCAAAGTTAAAATAATGCTCACTTGAAGAAGTATGATCAATGAAAAGAAGTTGGAATTAATGAAGAATTATCAAGATTCTGGACAGTATGGTACAGACAATATTGTACAGAATCAATTGTTGTTTAATGGCCCATCAACACATTACCATAAGAATGGTTTATATTAAGTCGCCCCAGAGGGAGGGGATGATTACATAGGAATCTGGGAACTGTGGGAGTGGGGTAGGGGTGGTGCAGATTTTAAAAAGACAACAAAACACACAAACACGTTTTTTCAGTTTAATGGGGGGCACAAATTAAAAAACACAAAAAAAAAACACGCTTTTTACTTATGACTTTTCATAATTTTTCAGATTTAGGTGGGTCTGGTGGGGGTGGTGGGTCTGGTGGGGGTGGGGATGTGCGTGGGGGGGGATGGGTGTGTCTCTGCTTAGTACTTAATATGAGAACGACAATAATTCCTAATCTGACAATTTCATTGTGACAACCTGCAATTGAATCATTTCAACAAGTTATCACTCATATCGTGGACATTCCTTCACACAGTTCTCCATTTGAAAGCTTCCTCTTGATAGGCTTCTACTTGTCACTGCGGCTTGTGTTAGCTCTTAAATCTTGTACAGCAAAGTGTGCAAATATAGGTTAGAATTATTATCTGTTTGATTTTATCTTTTAATAAAAATCTGCAAACAAACTTGTATGACCCTTTTCAATTTACAAGGTTTATATTTAGCAATCACAAATATCAAGGTGACACTTAATGTTAACAATTTTAATTTGACTTAAACATATTAAGATTTGTTTAAAAATATGTAATATTTATTTTCATGCAAAACTGGTATTGCTGTCAAATTTTCGTTGCCTTTGAAATACTATTCAAACTATCTTTTAAACAAAACAAATTTAAAAATGGCCAGTTTTATTGACCTTGCACATAGATTTTTTTTAACGTTTTTGACATTTCATCCTTGAATATGTATTTTTCACTTCATTTGGCACAGGTTTGCATATACTTCTAGATACAGTATATGGGTAGTAAATTATAATGAAATATGACATATGGTCCGCCTTGGGTAATATAATATATAATTAGCACCTTTTCTGTCCTTACCTGCCTATTACAAATAACATTATATCTTCACAATAGCAGGTAGTAGATGTCACCTGAAATGTATGTAAACGTTGAAACTCGGCTCTGATTTAGCACAAATTGACTTGGATATAGCACTACACATATATTTGCTTTGAAACTTGTGGATAAACGGACATAGTAAGTGAAGGTATGCAACTCTCAGCTTCCTTTGCTGCCAGGCTGGGTTCACTCTGGGTTCCTAAACTTGATTTGACTTTATAGCATTCTACCGGTCAACAACTATCATGAATCTCATTTGAGGAGAAGTTACTTGCTTTCTGTTCTTGCTGTAATTCTGTTACCATATTCTTGCTACCAACATAATCAACTAGTTGATTTGGTGTGTAATTTTAAGGTTTATGGTCTCTTTGCTAAACATAACAAAATGAAATTGTACATTACAGGAGGATTATATAGCAGAGTTACAGGAGAAGTTGAAGAAACTCAGGGCTAGAATAGCTAATGAACAGGTCAGTCTCTTCCTCATTTTGTTCTGTTTGCGACATTTTAAACAGTCTGTTGTTATAATAATATAAAATAAAATATTATATAATTAAGTGACACTGTACAACTGCTGCTCTTTATATATTGACACTCGCAAAAGGTTTCAGCCATGTTTGTAATGCCATTTAAGGAGGTTGGCTACTCAGTGAACTAGTAAATGGAAAGAGAACACTTTTTCTCCCTTAAATGTGAGATTGAACATTGAAAATATTCCTTGCATGAATTTTTGTGATTCATATTATGTGTATATATCAATATAATTATCAGAACAAGGGGAAATTAAGTCTTGATTAGACATCATTAGGAAAAATGAATACTCTTTTGGCACGAGAGTAGAAGAAATGTATATGACAGACAAGACAGTCACAACCCAAAGCCTAAATAGCTTTAACCCATTTCGTTCGGGACACCGATCCATCAGTAACTACCCTTTCTATTCGGGACACCGATCTATCGGTATAATTTTCTGTTGAAAACCCGTCTCCCATAGAAACGTGTATGAAACGTCATTACTTTCTGTGCACGGAAGTGAAACTTTACTAGCGCATGCGCATTATTTGCGAGTCACTTCCGCATCTTTTAAAATTGAAAAAGTCTTGAAAAAAAGTAGTTTTTGATCGTTTTTTCGAAGATTTCTTTTTGATTTGAACAAAATGGCGGAGGCCCAAGAAGCACTAAGCGACGGGAGCAATATAGATGTGGGGAATTTGTCATATTTGAATGATTTCGACGTAGAAAGTGACGATCCAGTCGAGGAAAACATCGGAGATCGTCAACAACAAAGGAATCGGTTTGAATTTCCCCGACTATCAGGGATTTTTCGATGATGATTGGGACTCTGATGATTCGGATATCTCGGAATTCGAAGGTTTCCAAGGTGGATGGGTTCGGGATGACTTTCAACGTCGCCAGACACGGCCGTATACAGGTGAGGGGGGTGCAACAGTTCAGCACCCAGAGGAAGCTTTTCCCCGTGATTATTTTGGTTTGATCTGGGGTGATGACCTATGGGATTATTTGGTTACTGAAACCAACCGATATGCCACCCAGGAAAGGACGAAAAATCCCCCACCCCCGTTCGAACCAGAGTGGTCCCCTGTTGATGTTCCCTGCTTGAAGGCATTCCTTGGCTTATGTTTTCTAATGGGGATAATGAGATTGCCCAGCAGAAATGACTACTGGCGGGTGAAGAAGCGTCTTTTACTGACCGCCTTCAACTCGATAATCTCACGTGACCGATTCAACCTGATTTGGCGGTACATACAAACATACAAAATATAACTTTAAAACTGTGTAAATGAATATAAATAATCTTTATTATGGTGTAAATAAGACAACAGCAACTCTTGGTTACAATTTTGAGTTATTTATTTGAATGAGAATCAACTTATTTGCTTCAATGAACATTCGGGTAAATCTGTCTCCGAAACCAGTTCTGAAATGGAAAAAAATATCATGTGACCAAGTTTATATAAAAAAAAATAACTTTTGAAGTATTCAATGGAATTTAAAGCTGATTACACTCCTAGCAAGGGCTTGAAATTCCCTACAATCTACTCCCTGGGTTACCAGAGCAAATGTCAATATATCATACAGAAATTTTCAACTGAAAGTGAGGTAGGACATATTTTCATGACCCATTTTGCATGTTTACCTATATTGTTTTTTTAATTGCATGAGTTTTTGCATGAATATTGCATGTTAACTTATACCATTGTGTCAGGAATTTCAATACCTACAAAATGATATATAGTTTTGTTATGTGATTTATAAAAATGACCATGTAATCAATATTTTTCCAACATCACTGAAATGTAATCTGCTGCTGCAGCAAAACGCGTGAAAATGTTCAGATATACAGGACCTTTTATCAACTTAGGTTCTAGAATGAAATGGGTTAAGAGTGGATTGAACAAGTACCAGAAATCCCTAGAAGTGAAGTTTAATCCCATCTGCTATATGTTAAAAAAAGTTTGTAAGGATAAAGATAGAACCGAAAAAGCTTTTTAAAAAGCATATGAATGGTCTCAGACCTGTAACTTGCCTGTGTTCTACAGTTTGAAAATAATACACAAAACAAAATAGAGAATATTTTATTGACCCAAAGGCCAGCATTAGTGAGCATACTAGATTAAAGTCCCTATCCCGCCATCAACAGCCATATTGTAAAACAGATGTACACCGTTTCTAAACCTACCTATATTATATAACTTCCATATTTTGAGAATCCACACTCTACAGACACAATATAAACAGCTTTAACCAGCCAGGCCAAACCCCAAAACTGGAGCGTCAAATTAAGAGTTACCAACTCATAATTTTTACGCATATGCAATCACAGGTAGTTAAAGAACCCGTGAATAAACCTATACTTTTAATCTGCACATATACATTATTATATGACCTGAACACCTGTATGTTTATAACTGTGTAATTTTTACATTATTTGGCAGGTTAGTTTCTCTAATGTGGCTATATTTCAGGAGATACAGGCTGCAGTACAGGAAAATGGTGATTATAACCTGATCAAGAGGCTGCAGGGAGAACTAGGGGTAAGCTATTGTATTCATAATACATATAAATATTACAAGAATCTTTCATGGGTATCCGGTTCAGATAGGGAATTGTTCCGATTAAAACACTTATACCTAGGGTTGGAATTCCCTATCTGAACTGAATACTCATGATAGATTCTTTGTTTAGTATATGTTTTGCATTGACGCCGCCAGCTATTATTTGACTAATAATAATGATCCAATTTAACGCCATCAGTTAATGCATGTTTTCCTGCATACCGGATGTTGAAGCGCGCGTGACATTTATCTTTACCCATAAAGATAAGGCTTTCCATCCCCCATGTAAAACATGGATAGCCTTGTCCGTTATACAAGAAATATATATTCATTACTGTTGATTATAAAATGATAATTCTAACACGCAAAAAATTTGACATCTGATTGGTTGACATTCAGAAATTTGTGACTATTGAATTGTGCATAAGCTGTCTTAAGTCATGTGACGGTCAATGCATTTGTCAGTAGAAATCTCCAATAAAATATTTTAGAAACTAGTTAACCAGTATTGAAATTTGTACTTGCGACGGTATATTAGTTGTTCCCCTATCACCATTAAACAAGATTTGCAACCATTAAACGACTAATATACTGTTGCAAAACTCAAAATTTCAAAATACAGTCAACCCTATTGCAATATCATGATCTTAATTGTTTAAACCATCATTGTAATTATTAAAATTATCACTGCAGATGGTCATCATCATCATTAACATTTCATTTATAAGCACGTTATTCAAGAGAAACCAGGAATGTTTGTGTTTTTAGCACCAACAACTAGTTAAAATAGAGACAACCAACTCTAGTGAATTAATTAGTTACAAAACAAAATGAACTGCATCAGAAAACTATTTTCTTTATTATACTTTGTTCCTAATCTATTTTATAGTGTTAATTGACTAATAATAATGATCCAATTTAAGGCCATCAGTTTTTTGTTTGCATCATGTCTCCAGTGATTGGCTTCCTAAAATATATGGAGAGTTAGTTAAATATATCTGTAATACCATAGTAACAGTTTACTTTTTTATCCTGAAATCCTGATCTTTAAACATTTTAAAGGTGATTGCAAACATCTTAAAAATAATTCCCCCTGCCTCCCCCAGCTCCACACACACACACAAAATAAATGTGTGTATTTCTATATTTCCATGTTAGAAGAATGAGTTAATCTTGCTTAAGACCATCTCTGAAATACATGTTTGTAATATTGTGTGGCTTTTGCTATACAGTGCTCGGATGGCTGGAGGTATACAGTCCTGGTTCTACCCAGAAATAAGTGGGTGGTCTGCCTCCACCACAAAACATTTACTGTCATATATAGCCAAAAATGTGCTGAAATATTCTGTTAAACACCAAATAAACAAATTGTCTAGAAAACCCACTAGAAAACATATAGCAAAAGGAAAAGCAATAATTTATTGATAGAACCATTTTCTCACAATTTCTGCCTGGAAATCATTTTCACCCGAGCCATAAGGCAGGAAATGTGAGCACGTCAGAATCAAAATAACTAACATTATGCAGTGTATGGCTGTACAAATGTGTCTTATCCTACACTGATTGTATAATCTGCCCACCCCCAGGAGCGTCGTGATGAGTTGGAGGGTCTGGACTTGGCTATAGAACGTCAGCAGAAGAATCTAAAGAACTTGAAGTCCGAGGAGCACCAACTAGCTTTTGAGAGACAGGCTGCACGGGAAGACCTTCAGTTTGAGAAGGAACAAAATTCACGCAGAAAGAGGTACAGATATTGTATAGCTGCCAGTACCGGGATGCTCATAATATGCGTATGATACCTTGTCATAGACGAAGCAATAAATGAAAATTCCTGACCATTACATTATTTTTTATGAAAATGATAATATTTTATGAACATGACATTTTTTATATTCTCGGAATTCGAATTTGATGGAAGCTGCATTTTTTTTTCAGAACGAGATTGTTTTGGCCCAAAATGATCATCATTATTAATTAGATTTTTTGCCAGACTTCAATTTCAATTCTATCTCATTTTTTCCCTTTTCTTCGATGTAAGGATATTTGTTGTTTTATCATGAATTACACATTTTACTTCATCTAAAATTGAGCAAACTGTATATTTTCACAAATACGAAGCAGTATGAAATACCATTTTATTTCACTCCTTAAATACAGAATTCTGCATGTTGGTAACTCTTAATTCGACGCTACAGTTTTTGGGGTTTGTCATGGCTGGTTAAAGCTGTTAATACTATGTCTGTCAATGTTTGGATTCTCAAAATTAGTGTTATATATACGAGGGCTGTTCAAATAATACGTGGACTTTTTCGATATCGCACTCATTTATTGTTCCTTGCTTTTAAGTTGTAATTGATGATGTCAGAAAAATCACGGAGCACTAAAATGTTAATAAAATATTAAATAATAACTTTTAATAAAACAAAAAAATTAATACAAAAATGAAACACAAAAACATAAAATCTTAAAATCTTGAATATTTTCTTCAAAATATATATTTTAATAAATTAAGAATACCGATATATGTTCAAGAAACATGTCTTTTGAAATGACTATGCTATTTGTTTTCTAAATATTTTGAATATTTATGCTAAACTCGATCAAATTTGTATGATCTCTTTCTGAAGCTATGATATACTTCTAAAACTTTATTATTCAACAATGCTGTTAATTTTTTATTTAATGCAAAGCATGAATAATACAATTATCTAGTTAAATAACAATTACGTTTGTTATTTCTAGCATTTTTCATCATTTATAACGGTAGGTTGTTGTTGTTTTTCACGGCAACGCCATAGCTATACAAATGATGTGCTCCGTGGCGGCTACAGTGGGGTTGTAAAAACTCGTATTTCTTGAAACCTGTTTCAAATAATTTTATAATATTTACAGATATGAAAGTGAAAATGTAAACCTTTTTTGATAAATAATTTAATTTACTTGATTTATAAAAGTGTAATTACTATTAAAAATGTCCACGTAATATTTGAACATCCCTCTTATATACCTCGTTGTCGGTAGGTTTATAAAGGGTGTACATATATATATGTTGTAAAATTTGGGTGTTGTTTTAATGTTTGTTTAGCATGTATTTTTATAAATAATATCATTTATATACATTATCATAATACCAAAACCACTTTATCCGTGTTTCCAGGAAGTGCCGCGTGTACACGGACGATGAGGACAGTTTTGATGAGAGGATGGAGAACTCACGTAAAAAGTTGATGAAGGACGAGATCAAATGTCTAGAACACACGCTCGCCAAACGTACATCTCAGTTACGCGAGGCTGACAGATTGTTGAAGGAATGTAACACGGACCTCAAATGTGCCAGGGATGAGGTGAGGCTTTGGTTGTATTATGTGACTGACAGGTTGTTATGCAGGACACCTTCGTTACAGAGAAAGGATATATGTCATTAACAGAATTAACCTTTGCTAGTTTAAATCGAATAATTAAAAATAAATAAATGTTTATGTAAATTCCTTTTGCTGGTAACTATATATCTGATCATATTTAATAACATATCACTATGGTTACTTGATCTTTAAAAAAAACTCTTCAATGTAGAAAGACTTTCTTTTTGTGTGAGATTTACTGGAAAACAATCCATAATTATTCAAATTAAAATACCCGGCTTAGGCCATAAACAATTAATTACCTGGTTCTCAGGCCCGCCTGCATGTCTTTTTTTGGTGCCGCTTTGCCGATTTTATCTCAAAAGTAATAAAATAAAAATTGGAAATGCGCTACCGAAATTTCAAGAAAAAAGTTCCGCATCCAAGTTCGTTCCGGTTTTTACATGCAACTATCTCAGGGGAATCCCCTTGTGGGTAGACTGGTGTGCGGCCTACTATCTGCTGCTCTCCTCGCTAGCTTGTGAGGGTTGCAGTCGTACGGGTACCAATCTAGGAGAGTCAGACGCTTGAGACGCTTGGAACTAGTAGGTGCTACAGAACAGGCGATTTATTCAAGCGTCTAATCGACAAAGTCTCATTACAACATGCAATAATGGCGGTGTCATCGAGTCGATTGAAGTTCATGCGTGATCTAATACAAATATACGGACTTATTGTGATTGAAAGAAGCATAAATCGGGAAGAAATGATAAGGTAATGATCGACAAAAGAGATGAGCTGATCCAAATGGTTATTGCACATGTATTTAGAGATATTTTGCATCAATACATGTATTGGAATTAAAGTTTGGAAAAAAAAATCGCCCGCGTGTCTGTTGACCACTGTAAAATTGTAAAAAGAAATGCGCCCGCCTGCATCTCTTCTCAGAAAAAGTGGCCTGAGAACCAGGTAATTAATTTTTTGTGGCCTTATACGTACCTTGAATAATTTGTAGAAAATAACTGACATTTTATGAAATATTTTGTTATATAACAGGCGCGTGAGACTGTGCGCGAGTATGACAAAGCTTCCGTGGGATTGGAGAGTACTGTGAAGGAGACGTCAGAACTAGAAAAACGTGCTAATTTAGCCGGTATTGAACTTATAAAAGCTACAGAAAAATTAAATGCCATACGTAGGGAAATAAAGGATTATGATTCTAGGCGAGCGAAACAGGAGAGATTATTAAAAGATGTCACACAGGTGAGTTGGAATACTGCAAATAACATTTGGGTCTATTAAAACTAAAGAATAAGAAAAGGAAACAGTTCTGTTTTTAAATTACCGTAGCCTTGTTCTCAAGCAGATTTGATTTCAGTATCAGTAATACATCTATTAAGCAGTATCTCTTTGGTTCTACTCCATTTATAACTGCTATAACCACTGCAGTGACAAGTAATTATGATTCAACTAATTATCATTGTTAAAACAAACAAACCATCATTTAAGTGATCAATACATGTAAGAATGATTTGTTTATTACAGTTAATAACCAAGAGAGATTCAGAATTTAAAGATCTGGATGGTCGGTCCAGAGCTACCCAACAAAAGTAAGTGTAGATGTTGCTAAACTTTTTATCATGCTTAAACTGTGTTTGCACCTGACATCCTTTTGAATGATTATACTATTCAGTTTAATTTACTTACTTATAAAGACTCATCAATAACTGAAGACATTGGTCTCCATTTGCAATTATGTTTATGGTACACTGCAGTGTCAGTGCAGGGTGTCCCATAGACTGTGAATGGTATCCCATAGACTGTGCAAGGTGTCCCATAGACTGTGCAAGGTGTCCCATAGACTGTGCATGGTGTCCATAGACTATGCATGGTGTCCCATAGACTATGAAAGGTGTCCCATAGACTATGCGGGTGTCCCATAGACTGTGCATGGTGTCCCCTAGACTATGCAGGGTGTCCATAGACTGTGCATGGTGTCCCATAGACCAAGCATGGTGTCCCATAGATTATGCATGGTGTCCTATAGACTATGCAGGGTGTCCCATAGACTATGCAAGGTGTCCCATAGACTAGGCAAGGTGTCTCATAGACTATGCAGGGTGTCCCATAGACTATTCATGGTGTCCCATAGACTGTGCATGGTGTCCCATAGACTGCATGGTGTCCCATAGACTGTGCATGGTGTCCCATAGACTATGCAAGGTGTCCCATAGACTATGCAAGGTGTCCCATAGACTGTGCAAGGTGTCCCATAGACTGTGCAAGGTGTCTCATAGACTGTGCAGGGTGTCCCATAGACTATGCATGGTGTCCCATAGACTGTGCATGGTGTCCCATAGACTGTGCATGGTGTCCCATAGACTGTGCATGGTGTCCCATAGACTGTGCAAGGTGTCCCATAGACTGTACAAGGTGTCCCATAGACTGTGCAAGGTGTCCCATAGACTGTGCATGGTGTCCCATAGACTGTGCATGGTGTCCCATAGACTATGCAAGGTGGCCCATAGACTATGCGGGTGTCCCATAGACTGTGCATGGTGTCCCATAGACTGTGCAGGGTGTCCCATAGACTGTGCATGGTGTCCCATAGACTGTGCATGGTGTCCCATAGATTATGCATGGTGTCCCATAGATTATGCATGGTGTCCCATAGACTATGCAAGGTGTCCCATAGACTATGCAAGGTGTCTCATAGACTATGCAGGGTGTCCCATAGACTATGTATGGTGTCCCATAGGCTGTGCATCGCGTCTCATAGACTGTGCATGGTGTCCCATAGACTGTGCATGGTGTCCCATAGACTATGCAAGGTGTCCCATATACTATGCAAGGTGTCCCATAGACTGTGCAAGGTGTCCCATAGACTGCGCAAGGTGTCCCATAGACTGCGCAAGGTGTCCCATAGATTATGCATGGTGTCCTATAGACTATGCAAGGTGTCCCATAGACTATGCAAGGTGTCCCATAGACTATGCAAGGTGTCTCATAGACTATGCAGGGTGTCCCATAGACTATGCATGGTGTCCCATAGACTGTGCATGGTTTCCCATAGACTGTGCATGGTGTCCCATAGACTGTGCATGGTGTCCCATAGACTATGCAAGGTGTCCATAGACTGTGCAAGGTGTCCCATAGACTGTGCAAGGTGTCTCATAGACTATGCAGGGTGTCCCATAGACTATGCATGGTGTCCCATAGACTCTGCATGGTGTCCCATAGACTCTGCATGGTGTCCCATAGACTATGGGTGTCCCATAGACTATGCAAGGTGTCTCATAGACTATGCAGGGTGTCCCATAGACTATGCATGGTGTCCCATAGACTGTGCATGGTGTCCCATAGACTGTGCATGGTGCCCCATAGACTATGCAAGGTGTCACATAGACTATGCAAGGTGTCCCATTGACTGTGCAAGGTGTCCCATAGACTGTGCAAGGTGTCTCATAGACTATGCATGGTGTCCCATAGACTCTGCATGGTGTCCCATAGACTCTGCATGGTGTCCCATAGACTGTGCATGGTGTCCCATAGACTATGCAAGGTGTCCCATAGACTGTGCATGGTGTCCCATAGACTGTGCAGGTGTCCCATAGACTGCATGGTGTCCCATAGACTGTGCATGGTGTCCCGTAGACTGTGCATGGTGTCCCATAGACTATGCAGGGTCTCTCATAGACTATGCAAGGCGTCCCATAGACTATACAAGATGTCTCATAGACTATGCATGGTGTCTCATAGACTATGCATGGTGTCCCATAGACTATGCAGGGTGTCCCATAGACTATGCAAGGTGTCCCATAGACTATGCAAGATGTCCCATAGACTATGCAAGGTGTCTCATAGACTATACAAGGTGTCCCATAGACTATGCAAGGTGTCCCATAGACTATACTGGGCATATCATAGACTATGCAGGGTGTCTCATAGACTATGGAAGGTGTCCCACAGACTATGCAAGGTGTGTCATAGACTATGAAAGGTTTCTCATAGACTATGCAAGGTGTGTCATAGACTATGAAAGGTGTCCCATAGACTATGCAAGGTGTGTCATAGACTATGAAAGGTGTCCCATAGACTATGCAAGGTGTCCCATAGACTATGCAAGGTGTCCCATAGACTATACAAGGTGTCTCATAGACTATGTATGGTGTCTCATAGACTATGCATGGTGTCCCATAGACTATGCAGGGTGTCCCATAGACTATGCAAGGTGTCCCATAGACTATGCAAGATGTCCCATAGACTATGCAGGGTGTCCCATAGACTATGCAGGGTGTCCCATAGACTATGCAAGGTGTCCCATAGACTATGCGGGGCATATCATAGACTATGCAGGGTGTCTCATAGACTGAAAGGTGTCCCACAGACTATGCAAGGTGTGTCATAGACTATGCGGGGCATATCATAGACTATGAAAGGTTTCTCATAGACTATGCAAGGTGTGTCATAGACTATGAAAGGTGTCCCATAGACTATGCAAGGTGTGTCATAGACTATGAAAGGTGTCCCATAGACTATGCAAGGTGTCCCATAGACTACGCAAGGTGTCCCATAGACTATGCAAGCTGTGTCATAGACTATGAAAGGTGTCCCATAGACTATGCAAGGTGTCCCATAGACTATGAAAGGTGTCCCATAGACTATGAAAGGTGTCCCATAGACTATGCAGGGTGTCCCATAGACTATGCAGGGTGTCCCATAGACTATGCAAGGTGTCCCATAGACTATGCAAGATGTCCCATAGACTATGCAAGGTGTCCCACAGACTACGCAAGGTTTCTCATAGACTATGCAAGGTGTCTCATAGACTATGAAAGGTGTCCCATAAACTATGCAAGGTGTGTCATAGACTATGCAAGGTGTCTCATAGACATTTTCACTATTCTGACATGATTAATAATGATTTATTAATGATTAATATAAAGTTTGACTCTGACCTTTTACTCACTACTTCAGTTTAACCAAGCTACAAACCGAGTTGTCTCAAGCAACAAAAAAGGAACGTGAAACCGTGTCAGCATTACGCGACTCGGAGGACATCCTTGCAAAACGCCGAAACGAGATAGCCCGGATGCGAGATCAGGTAGGTGGACTTGTAAACCTTATCTCTGTTATATCATGCTTCTGTTAGTGGTAAGGCCAAAACTAAAATGCATATTGTTATCCAGTACTACATGTGTTCACTATGTACGTCTGGAGACCGAGTTAATAGTCATGAGTTGCTTCTGTAAGTCTTCATAGTTGTCAGGAAGTGGATATTTTTTCAGACTAACATATTGAATAAACTGCATTCAAACCTGTATTACAAGACCTCTAAATAGAAGGACAAAATTGACCTCTTAATGCAGGTGGTCTCTTAAAACAGGGACATTTAATTTAAATTGATACAATTTCGAACTGAAATGTTGGTCTCTTAAAGCAGGCAGTGTCTTAATAGAGGTGGCCTCTTGAGAATGCTTGACCCAACATATTAATAATGTACTTGGCGTTTATGGCAATAGATGTGAACTATTATATATGGATATCATGTTGTTTTAGTCTTGGCCTTATTTGCTAAACAATATTTAAACGGGCATGTTTATCGTTCCTACATCTAGTATAATGTTCAGATGCTAGTCATGATTCATGTGTTACATGGTTTCATTCATGATCATGAAATCATACATTATACCCCATTGTTGTTTGTTTATCTGCCTCTGTACTGCCTGTCTTATCTCTGTCGTACATGTCTACCTATATGTTGTATTCTGTGCAACTCAATTATGACCTTACTTTGTGCCACGTGCTTAGCATTGCTGATACCATATGTATCACTTTGTCCATTCTTGTCTGAGTTTGATCACCTCTGGGACAGTTCTGTATCAAAATATTTTCAACAACTCCAGTTCAGATAACCGCCCAAAACTGCATATTTACATAATCCACACATCTACATATTCCATACAGTAATGTACATAATCCACACAGTCACATACATGCCACACAGGTACATAATATAATCCACACAAGTACATAATCCAAACATGTGCATAATCCACACATGTACATTAATATAATTCATCCATTTACATAACCCACATAACCCACACATGCACATAATCCATGCATGTACATAATCCACACATGTACATAATCCATGCATGCATTTAATATATACATGTACATAATCCACACATGTACATTAATCTACACACATAAATAATCCACACATATATATTAATATGATACACCCATGCATGTACATAATCCACACATGCACAAAATCCACACATGCATAATGCACATATGTACATAATCCACACATGTACATTAATTCACACACATACGTAATCCACACATGTACATAATCCACACATATACATAATCCATACGTATATAAAATCTACACATGTACATATTCCACACGTATACATAATTCACACAGGCACATAATCCACACAGGTACATAATCCACACACTAAATGTTCTCAAAAGAGGGACTATAAATCTTAGAGGTAAACACACACATGTGACACACACGATTGCTCCCAGGAAAGTCATCTAATTTCTGTATTTGTTTAACTCTAGCAAAACAGTTTTAATATTATTTATGTATACAACTTATTTCTGCTGCTGTGAAGGTGCTGCCGTAGTCCTACACTCTGTCATATTGTGCATGTTTACAGCTTACTAAGATAACCATAGCAACCGTTTAATTCTTTATTTCTGTACTTGTTGTCATTAGATCTAATTAGTAGTTTTATTAATTAATATATGTTTATGTAGTGATCTGTTATTAGATATTTGCTTAAACAATCAAATATTTGTATTGGTTCTTTTGATTATGAAAGACTGCTCAATTAACCCCATGTAAAATACTAAATCTGAAAATTAAATTGTAAATAAATATTCTAACATTTTGACAAGCTTTTATTGAATTATTTTAAATTTGAAACATTCAAAATTTGGGAAACATATTGTCAATATTATCTTTGTCATTATCCACTTGTGAAACAACTCCGCAGAAATATTTCTGCTGCTGAATTCAGCCAGGAAGGTATGACAGTTTGTGATTCATGTTCAAGGGGTTGTATGTAGCAAAATTGGAAGCATTAAAACTTGCTTCAAGAAAGGATAAGTTGAGCCTTCTTGTACTAGCATTGAATTTAGTAATACAAGTAATAATAAACAAGACATCGGGAACTTATTTGTGATTCCAGCTATTCAAAGTAACGGCACCGCGCAGTGATCGTCGTCCACGAGCGTACATGAATATATAGGACAGATAATGCCATCTTTGTTTACCAATCTGACACACAAACTGATAGATGAAAATGTGGTTAACAATTAGGCTTGACATTCAGTGGTTACAGAATATTATACAGTGAAATATATATACAATCAAACTGTTTCTTGATAGTGATAAGAACTCAGAAGGTTTAAAAAGTGTTGGAAACTGAGACTGTATAGATTTTGGTCTATTAACCCAAGATATGTGATTCGAAAAAAACAGGGAACAGTTTGTATTAATTGTTCCTAGTATGAATGTGAAACATAAAGAAGAATTTACTGTGGATCATTTGAAAGCATTTTATTGTAAAACTACAAATTAAGTGAACATTGTGGAACTGAAGTATAAAGCGTGGTGCATATCATAGTTGTAATACATAAAATACATGAAATGCTACTATTTAAAATTAAAAGTGTGATACATGGTGCATATCATATATCCAGGGATCACTCTAGGACGCAATTTCGCGATATTCTCGCATTAAAATCTCAAAAATCGCATGAAAAAAGAAAACTGGAACAAATTGTCGCACCGAAGTCGGAGAAATCCATTTTCACCATATCGATTCGTAATGAAAATATATTTAGTTATGTTTCATTTAAAATCTCATGTAAATTTGTTCAGATCCATTTATTCGCGATTAAAACATATAAAATGAGAAAATATCAAATTATGAGAAAATCACATGAAAAAAATCAAAACGACATTGTTATGTCGGTAAACTTCAGATTCGCTTTTGCTTCGCAGTGTCAAAAGTAAATCGATTGATTATGAATAAACATGGCCATTTTTATAACAATTCATCAACTTCTAGTAATATCTGACCATTATCCTCCGATCTATGTGGGTGGGAATGAGCCATAATGCAGGAAATCACATCTAAATTTCAAAAATGTTTTGTGGGGCATGCCCACCTAGCGGCCTCCAGTGCTTCGCATCGGAAATGTTTCATGAAAATGGTGAATGTCTCATTAAAATCAATCAAATGGGACATTTTGTCTGATTGAAAGTCAATCCCAGGGTAATCCCTGTATATGTAATACATAAAATACATAAAATGCTACTATTTAAAAGTAAAAGTGTGATACATGGTGCATATCATATATGCTACACAATTGTGATAGACTCTGACTGTGATATAGTAATATTTAGTGATTTTATTGTGATTGCATGTGATTAATGGATTGATTGATTGATTGATTAATTTCATGGGATTTCATGTAATTAATGAATTGATTGATTTCATTGGTATTGCATGTGTTTAATGGATTGATGGTTTCATTGTGAATGCATGTGATTAATGGATTGATTGATTGATTTCATTGTGATTGCATGTTATTTAGTGCCACTTAAACAATTTTATATGATAAAAACAATTGACAGTATTGAAAAGGCGTAGTGCTAATTGGATCCTTGTTTAGAAATAAAGTGTTAAAAGAAGACAAACTCACTATTGAAGAATAATTTCTCATTTACATAATACCAATTTGAATTAACAAAATGAGTATTTTATTTGACTGTTTTGGTGACTTTGATTGCTAAATGAAGATGGTTACACTTAATAACCAGAGAGTGTATGTAGGTTTGTAGTGTAACTAACCGCCTGTGTGTCTCTAACATTCTGGTGAACATCCCTGCGCTTGCTTCAGCAGTAACACATGCCCATCCTTGGTCATTAAATACATGTAGATGTTTAGAAAGGGTATAAGGATGCACTGTTTTTTATTTATAAGTGTTCTTAGCTCCTTGCTACAGCAAAGGTTTTGTCGTTTGGGGAATGAGATGTAGAGTTCCTTGTTTTCTTAAAAACACTCTCTGTATATGAAGAAATGTATGTTTTTTCTGATGCTGGTTTTCTGTAGCTCTCACATCAATGTTTGGTCTGTGGATGCACACTCTGTGGATATAGATTTTTAGATGCCTCAGTGATTTTCTTTAGTATGTCAAATTCAAATATATATTAATCATTATCACAAAAAAGACACTAATATTCAAGTCTGATGTTACTTATATGTGTAGGTGGAATTACATGCTCCATTAACATTAAATACAGGTCATACAGGGTATGGCTGACCTTCATCAGCAACTGCTTGTAGTAGTGCATCACAGGAGCTAAGATATTTGCAGTGATAGTACTTAGTTGCAGTAGTTTGTGCTTGAATTTTCACATTATGGTGTCGGACAGCACACATATAAAACATATTCATATAACACTGTCTGATATAACAGTAAAATAACACAGGCAGATAACTGTCAGATAGCAATCAAATATCACAGTCTGATAACAGTCAGAGAACACAGGCAGATTGCACAAATATCACAGTCTGATAACAGTCAGAGAACACAGGCAGATTGCACAAATATCACAGTCTGATAACAGTCAGAGAACACAGTCAAATAACACAGATATCACAGTCTGAAAACAGTCAGAGAACACAGTCAGATTACACAGATATTACAATCTGATAACAGTCAGAGAACATAGGCAGATTGCACAAATATCAGTCTGATAACAGTCCGAAAACACAGTCAGATTACACAGATATTACAATCTGATAACAGTCAGAGAACATAGGCAGATTGCACAAATATCCGTCTGATAACAGTCCGAAAACACAGTCAGATTACACAGATATCACAATCTGATAACTGTCAGAGAACACAGGCAGATTGCACAAATATCACAGTCTGATAACAGTCAGAGAACACAGGCAGATTGCACAAATATCACAGTCTGATAACAGTCAGAGAACACAGTCAAATAACACAGATATCACAGTCTGAAAACAGTCAGAGAACACAGTCAGATTACACAGATATTACAATCTGATAACAGTCAGAGAACATAGGCAGATTGCACAAATATCAGTCTGATAACAGTCCGAAAACACAGTCAGATTACACAGATATTACAATCTGATAACAGTCAGAGAACATAGGCAGATTGCACAAATATCCGTCTGATAACAGTCCGAAAACACTGTCAGATTACACAGATATCACAATCTGATAACTGTCAGAGAACATAGGCAGATTGCACAAATATCAGTCTGAAAACAGTCAGAGAACACAGTCAGATTACACAGATATTACAATCTGATAACAGTCAGAGAACATAGGCAGATTGCACAAATATCAGTCTGATAACAGTCCGAAAACACAGTCAGATTACACAGATATTACAATCTGATAACAGTCAGAGAACATAGGCAGATTGCACAAATATCCGTCTGATAACAGTCCGAAAACACAGTCAGATTACACAGATATCACAATCTGATAACTGTCAGAGAACATAGGCAGATTGCACAAATATCAGTCTGATAACAGTCCTAAAACACAGTCAGATTACACAGATATTACAATCTGATAACAGTCAGAGAACATAGGCAGATTGCACAAATATCACAGTTTGATAACAGTCAGATTACACAGATATCAGTCTGATAACAGTCAAATAATGCAGTCATATTACACAGATATCACAGTCTGATAAGTCAAGAGAACACAGTTTGATTACGAAGAGATCCGTCTGATAAAAGTCAGATTACACACTCAGAAAATGCAGTCATATAACATAGTCAGATAACAAAGTGGGATAAATGTTAAATAACACAGTCAGATAACAGTCAAATAACAAACAGATAACACAGGTAAAAAAATATCAGATGACAGTCAGATAATACAGTCAAATAACAGTGTCAGACATCACAGTCAAATACCACAGACAGATAACACAATCGGATAACAAAATCAGATAACACAGCAGATAATTACAGTGAGAAGTCACATTATATAAGACAGCTAAAAAGTTTGTTTTAAAACACTGAATTTATGCTTGTAATTGTTGTATGCCTAACATGTAGTCATTGTACATACATTTGTAAATGTACATTGTATTTATATTTTTGTTACTTTGCATGTATATTTGTTTATTTATTACAGTACATTATATAGCATTTAGACCATTTTGTCTTATTTCTGTTTTTATACATAAAATATTTTTCTTGAGAAAAGATTTGCTAATATATATACATTTCGAGAAAAAAAAGTTGATATAACTGTTATTGTGAGACAATATGTTAAACAAATAGTTAACACAATAAAAGACAATGTCCTTGACCTTTAATTTGTTGTTTTATATTTTCCCAGTTTATTTAGCGTTTTATGAGTACATTTTGGTATCTATACTCACAAAAAAAAAAAGGACCCCCTTTTTTGCTGGTATTTCCATAGGCCAGTTTTTGAGGGCATCGGACAGATTGAACAGCGCTTTACTTATACAATGGTTGATGTTTTTAAGCACACTTCACTGAGTACTAAATATTTTTAAACAGTTTCAGTTCGAAGCAATACTCTTTTATGGATGCTATGGAAACCTTAAAGGGAGGTAATTTGATGATTTTTGATAATCAAAAGCTGCTATCTACACAATCGGTGTTATGTTTTTCTGTGATTTTTTTCGAAAGCAACATATAGAGAATATTGTCTTGGACAAATTGAGGTAATGTTTGTAGATTTTATGTGTTTTTACCAAAAATGCATGGTTTAAGAAAAAGGGGAATAACTCCCTTGTATATTGAACTTTTCAAAAAAATATTTTTTTCGGTGGTGGTCGATCTAATTATTCTATATACATCATTTATTATTTCCTGTTTTGCTGTCTATATAATAAGGGAAAGAAAAAGGGTACTTTTTATTTTTACTCAGTATATATGTCTAAGGACAATCCTCAGCTTCAGTATGTCTAGGTAGGGGTGGGGTAATGGGCTTGCTAACTGTGCCTCTCCTAAAATCTGATTGGGCATCGAGAAAACATCAGTCAACACTAAATGCAAATAGTGTAATATTTAATTGTATAATTATAGTTATATAAACAATATATGATCTTTTTTTTTATTTATCTTTTTCAAACGTCTAATTGATTTTGTTAAAAATATTCGGTTTCTAGTACCTGTAAAGTGTGTTTGCTGTAACATTATAGTACTTATATAAGTAACTTTAGCTTTCTTTGCTAGGTACACAATAAAAAGATATCCTTCTAAGTGGTTCCTGTTATAATATATAACATATATAAACAAACAAAGGGACTTAATTCAGATATATTTTGGTCCCAGCACTATTTAAGGCTCTCAGAGTAGTTGAATGCCTGATGCTATATTGACAATAACATAGCGATCACCGGGAAAACCCAGATAAGTACCTGGAAATTTTAACCTGTAACTTAATGTATTTTTGTCATCAGGATTATCCTCTAGGGCATACCATTAAAACTGAACAAAAAATTATCAGGCGCCTTTATTATAAACGATCGCTATGTTAATGGCAGTGTGTATGCATTCGGCTACTCTGTGGACCTTAAGGTTGCACCGTACACAGCAGCAGAAAGTAGTTTATTTAAGATTTGTGAAGTTGGACAACATCATATAAGGTAATTCTTGCACCACTGTGTTTCATACTGATGGTAGAGGTGGGATACAAACTATTTTTGACTTGTAGAACATATTACTGCAAATGTGTTTTGAAAAGACGAGAAAAAATTGTAGATTTAAATGGCTTCAAAATAAAATTATTTAAAAAAAATACATATCTGAAAAACATGTTCATAGGCATGGAATTTAGTTTTCAAACTAATTTATTTAAGACATTTTAAGCATTAATATGTTCACACACATTATTCATTTTATTGGTCATGTGTGAGTGAATGTATGTTTCTTTGTTTTATATTTTAGGTGTACTTAGGACAACATTTATTATGCTCTTGTAGTGTGTGTTGTCTGTCTTTGTATTGTATGTTGTCAAGCTGTCTTTGTATTGTGTGTTGTCTGTCTTTGTATTGTGTGTTGTCTGTATCTATTTTTTTATTCCTGCATGTCTTATGTTATGCAACACTCACTTGGCCTGAAGCCACCTGCCCTATTTGGCTATAGTTACTTAAGGAGGGTGAATATTTAAGGGAGTGGTCTGTTTAAGCAGGGTGAATATTTAAGGGAGTTGTCTGTTTAACGATTGATTGAATTGGATTTTATAGTCGCACCAACAGCTAAGGTCATATGGCGACTTTCCAGCTTCCATTGGTGGAGGAAGACCCCAGGTGCCCCTCCGGGCAATTTTCGTGCACGGGCGGGCACCTGGGTAGAACCACCGACGTTCCGCAAGCCAGCTGGATAGCTTCCTCACATAAATATTTAAGAGAATGACCTGTTTAAGGAGGGTGAAGATTTAAGAGAAAGATCTGTTTAAGGAGGGTAAATATTTAAGATAATGACCTGTTTAAGGAGGGTGAATATTTAAGAGAATGACCTGTTTAAGGAGGGTGACTATTGAAGAGCATGGCCTGTTTAAGGAGGGTGATTACTTAATACAATGACCTGTTAAGGAGGGTGATTATTTAAGGCCGTTGCACGGTTACAGTATATGTACAGTGTGTGTGTGTGTGAGTGTGTTGCCATTATTCATGATGTGTTTCTCTCATTTTTTCCTCCTGCAGTATAAGAAGAAGGTAAGGAGCCCCGGTATACAATAATTATCCCTTGTTTGCAACATACATACCGGTATACGTCTTCATTGTGCAGCTTCTCTCTCTCAGTAATATATGCCATATGTATTTTAATACACAATGACTCAAAGCAAGCTGTCTTTATAATCTTTTTATATCAATCTAAAAAATATGAAAAATGATCTCCGTATATTGTATAATCTTTTAATTAATCTTGTTGTTACAAGAAAGATTGGCCCTGCAAATTAATTGATTTTCTTTAAACAATAACTAGTTACTTTCTTTCATACAAATTATGATTATTTGCAAAGATAAATGTCCGTATGGTTGCCAAACAGTTTGCATTACTGTTGTGTAAGATAGAGAAAGGCTGCACTAGAGGACTTGTATTCCCACAATGTACAGTAGCGGAGATGAATTGGGACGCTTTACAACATACTCCTGCATACTTGTGCCTACTCGCCCATGCATACTCGTGCGTATTTCTGCATACACGTGCATATTCAACATTACTCACCCATCCTTCATAGATGATGTACTGGATACTATTTGTTTGGTCACTAACTAAAGGTTATGATACCGAGGCTTGTATCGCTCTGCATCTTTATCTTGTTAGTCAGGCTTGGCAATTTCCAACAGCTCATTCTCTTTACACTCGGATGACTATGCCTATTAGAATAACAGTTGCCGCGAATACCAGTATTACTGGTATGTAGGAATATATGGCTGCTGGAAATTACACATTTTAAATACAAGTATATTGACTGTACGATACTAAATGAACAACAAATGAATGGTTTCCAGTATTGACCTGCCCTGTCTTCCATGTGACATAATATATGCATATCATTACCGTATAATAAACTGCATGATCTATAACTCTGTATTGTATATAATAATACTAGTATGCGGAGAAGGTAAGAGGAGTGGGAATAAAACACTGATGTGCACTGTCATATCTAATATAAACCATAGGGAGTCACATCGTCCCCCAACCACACACAGATGTCAACCACTGTCATATCTAAAATAAACCATAGGGAGTCACATCGTCCCCCAACCACACACTGATGTGCACTCTTATATCTAATATAAACCATAGGGAGTCGCACCATCTCCCAACCACACACTGATGTGCACTGTCATATCCTAATATAAACCATAGGGAGTCCACGATCCCCCAACCACACACAGATATCAACCACTGTCATATCCTAATATAAACCATAGGGAGTCGCACCATCTCCCAACCACACACTGATGTGCACTGTCATATCCTAATATAAACCATAGAGAGTCCACCATCCCCCAACCACACACAGATGTCAATCATATATTCTATAAGGGTTTAGGGTTAGGATATGTAAGGGGTTATGATTCTCCTTATAGGTGATTTTCCTTAAATGACTCGTCCTGCAGGATGAGTCATCCTGTATTAATTCTAGTCACCTTGAATGCTCTGGAAAGTTTACAACTTTATAAGCAAATTATACATTTGCAAAAACAAAACAACAAGGATTTGCATAAAACTTTTTCTTAGACCCTCAGTGACTGGGAAATAATGAATACAAATTAAAAATGGCAGCCACATCATTTGCAAATTTGCTGTCTCTTTCAACTGTGACTTTTATCCCTTGTCTTTAAAACTGTGATCATGTGTGGCTATGGGATGTGTCTCTAAGCATAGCTGTGCCAGTCATAGCTCTTATGGTTTTATATTCAGAATCTGTACATACTAAAGAGCTATGAATCACTCATTTGAAAAATTCGAAAAATAGGTACAGTATCCAGTCAAATCATTCTGCAATTTCGACAAGGTTTCCTGCGTACGCCACCACTCAGTTCAATAATCCTTTATAACCATATGTCCATGCATAAAATGTTCCCCACCCCCCTGTACGTCTGGTGGCATTCAAATCTACTTTCGTATGATGTGGCTCCAATATTCAATTTATAGTCTGTGAATGACTAGGGTTTAAATAATGATCTCAATGTGATTTGGATTGTGACAAAATAAAAGTATTACTCTGTACATTGCCCCAAAGTTGCATTCAGTGTGATGGTAATGAACTTTGGTTGCACTATTGTGTGGAAAAAAAATAAAATAACAAAACAAAAAATATGAAATAAACCAAAATATATGTAATCAATTAACCCAAGTGTGTGAACTAACAGGAATTGTCTTAATTTAGATTTATTTATCCGAGTTGTGTGTGCTGTGATATATATGTCTTACATCACGTTTTATAAAATAAAGTATTTTAACAAGTTTGGTATCCAACTGTTATATTGAGAAATGTTACAAATATGAAAGATATGTGGAATACCTGTTTTCATGGATTTTTGTATTTCTTAAACATTGCTGTCTGTAGTGAACATTATTATAATAAAATAAATAATGTTTTATTTTATACAAAGCATGTTATCATTATTCACCCGTATTTAGTCATTTCTCTTCAACCCACATTTAATTTATTATATTATATAATGTTTAAGTATTATTGAAAATCATTTTAGCAATGCTTGTAGCCTCATCTATTCCAAAGACAAAGGTTTTCATTCAGAAATGTATGATTTGCATACATATCATTTAATAAGTACCTCATTGCATTTATTAATCTGATTCTGCTACATAAGAGGTATTAACACCGGGGATCTTTACTTCAGTGATTGCCATGAGATTTCAGTGGTTCTAAATAAAATTTGTGTTAATAAACCCCTAATTTACCAGTTTTCCATGGGTTCAGATTGCATATAGCTTAGGGGTTTATAGATGCACTTTTTCATCTCATCACAGGTTGCACGTCATAGTCCTGAATGTGCGTGCCATGTGCTGCACGTGACACCAAACCCCTCATTACACAATTATCTACATTACAGATCGACCAGCAAAAGCACGAGTTAGAAAAGGTTGATCACTTAATGGGCAAGAAACGAACAGAGTTACAGTTCTTGACAGAAAGCTTGGAACAAAAACAAGGGGAGGTCAATCAGCTTATACGAGAAACAGAGGCTGAACTGGGCGGTAATAAGCGGGAACTCAAGGTGTGTAACTCTTCATGAACTGTTATAATACTGGTAAATTGGATATGTTGGTAGATAAGGGGATAATAATTCATTCGCGGTCAGCAATATTGCATGGACAAACATAGCGGGTAAGTGGACGTTTTACCCCTCGAGTGAATTAAGTTGACAAATCAACTGTAAGATCAGTTTAAACAATTTATTACATAATTCGTTCATATGTGCATTTTAAAGTTAAAAAGTAAGTTATAATTCATCCTGAAAAATCATACATCTATCTTGCAATAGATTTTCTTAATTCATCTATAGAAATGCAATAATAAGCCATACTATTACAGGAGAGCCGTGACCTACTGCGTAGCCTAGAGGTACAGCGAGGGGACCTGAACTCCCAGATACAATTCAAGAGGACTGAGCTGCAGAAGATTAAGGACGAGATAGACACAGATGATGGTGTGCTGCAGGTCGGTATAAAATTGCCGTTATCTTTAGTTATCTCCCTTCAGTTCTCAAACTCATATACTCCAACATTTGGTGACTAGATTTTTGTACTAAATACTTGAAGGAAAAGAGAAAAACAAAGAATAGAATAAATACATATATAAAAATGTATTTATTAAAAATAAAATAACCAAAAAAACATGTTGACAGGATGGAACATTTGAGTAGGCATATTCAGAAGTTGTGTAGGAACACGTCACACTCTCACGTGTGTGCACGTCACACTCGCACGTGTGTGCAACACGTCACACTCTCACGTGTGTGCTGTCTTTCACATGATGCATCCATATAACAAGTATGTAGAAAGAACTCGCACTTAGAATCTCTAGAATTTGATGGCTATTTTTTGGACCAATTTCTGATGATCGACTATTCGAAGAATAAGAGAGCCTATGTAATCACCCCGGCGTTGGCGTTGGCGTTGGCGTCCACATTTGCGTGTAAGCTGTGTTTACAAGTCTATATCTCTTACATTTCTTATCCTAGCACAACCAAATTTGGCCATTATCTTCCTTATAGCATTATCTTAAGGGCTGTTTAAGTAATTTTGGTTCCTGTAACCCTGGGCTCCCATGGAACCCAAATTCTGATGGCCCATGGCCCATGAAATGTGCAATAAAGGCAGATCTAGGTTTGCATATAAGCATGTATATATCTATAATTTTGGTTTGGGATTTCTTATAGCATTATGCATCTTATTCATACTATACCCATATTGGGGTATGGCCCCCCCCCCCCCACCCCCACCCCCCCCACTCCTCCCACCCCACACACCGCCCCTACTCCCCCCCACCTCCCCACACCTTTTTGTTCATATTTCTGCTGTTTGTTTTAGTCAATTCTTACACATGTATGTTGCACCCTCCCCCCCCACTCCCAACCTCTCCCCCCCCCCCCACTCCCAACCTCTCCCCCACCCTCCCCCACCACTTGAAACTCTATTTTTTTTTTTACATATTTTTGTGTTGTTTTAGTGATTCTTAGACATATATGTTGCCCCTCCCCCTCCACCCCCACCCACTGCTCTCCCCCCTTTCCCCCCCCCCCCCCCCCCCCCCCCCCCCACTTGAAACTGTTTTTTTTTTTTTTTTACATATTTCTGTGTTGCTTTTGTCAATTCTTACACGTGTTGCCCCCTCACCTACCTGCCCCCCCACCACCACCACCAACTACAAACTCGAAACTAGAATATTTTTATTAATTTTTATTTTTTTTACATATTTCTGTGTTGCTTTTGACAATTCTTACACGTGTTTGCCCCTCACCCCCCTACCTCCCCTCCCCTGCCCCCCCCCCCCCCACTTGAAACTGCCCGAAACCGAAAAGACACACTCGAAACTTTTCTCTTTTTTCATATTTCTGTGTTGTTTGGTAATTCTTACACATAGCTTCTTACACATGTATGTTGCCCCCTCCCCCACCCACTTGAAACTCTATTTTTCTTTTATTTTTTACATATTTCTGTGTTGCTTTTGTCAATTCTTACACATGTTGCTCCCTCCCCACCCCCACAGCCCCTGCTTCTCCAAACACCCACCCCCCACCCCACCACACACGGAACTTTTTTTTTTCTTCATATTCTGTGTTATTTTGGTAAATTCTTACACATAGCTTCTTACACATATATGTTGCTTCCCCCCACCCCCACGGCACACACACACACACTCGATTTTTTTTTTTTTTACATATATCTGTGTGTATGGTTAAAATCTTACACATAGCTTCTTACACATATATGTTGCCCACTCCCCCAAAATCTTGCACCCCCACCCCC